>PVJI01017075.1:0-36659 GCA_004026765.1 Micronycteris hirsuta | reverse complement strand
GCCCGCCCCAGGGAGAACGGGGGAGGCAACCCTCAGAACAGTTAGAAGACACTACATTTCATGAAATAAGACGGAGAGGGCCATAAAAATGAATGTTCAGAAAATAAGAAAACACTCTTAGAAATTAAAAATCTGATAGAATTTGTTTTAATCAGCAGAGTAGTTGAAAAATAAAGTAAAAGAAATCTCCATTAAAATAGAGGGAAAAATAGAAAATGAGAAAGACAGGTAAACTCAAGGATTAACCTCAGAGGTCCATCATTCAACTGATAGGAGTTACAGAAAAAGAAAATAAAACAGAGAGGATGCAATTATCAAAAAATAATACAAGATTCTGCTCTAGAACCCAAGAGAAATGTATTCCGAGATTTAACAGATCCTCCAAGTATATGTACCATGAGTTACTCTTTTAAAAAAATAATAATAAATGTGTTTTTAATTTTTTATACCATTTCAAGGAACATCATCACGGACTGTAGAACAGAGAAATGGAGAGAAATCCTACAAACTTCCAAAGTAAATGCAGGTAGCACACAACGCTCGGAATCTGAAAGGCGTGTGAAGTCTCCGCAACCGAAGCTGAAAGACAATAGAACAATGCCTTCAGAACTGGTGGGGGTGGGGGGTGAGTGTGCGGGACGGTTTCGATCTCGGGCCAGCCATGCAATCTGTCACACGGGAGGCTAGAATAAAGACATTTTCAGGTTAACGAAGTCTCAAAAAACGTACCTCCCTGTCACCTTTTCTCAGGAAATCATTCCCCAAAAAGAAGAGACACCACCACAGGGGCAGGTCTGTGTGCGCTGCTGGCAAAGGGCAGCCAGCGCCTGGCCTTGGGGGCTTGGATTCCAGCGGGGACAGGAGACCAAGAAAGGCCACAGATTGTTTTCAACGTTTCAAAGGTTCAACTGTGAAATATAGCAGTGCTAGGTGAACCTTGCGGGGCGTGCTTCCTTGCATGCGCTTATTTCTCTGGGCTGGAAGTCTGGCCTCCATCCAGGTGGCCAGGACAAAGGGGTGCAGAATTCAGTTCAACAGACGCTGCCAAACTGCCCTCCACGAAGTGGCCCCAGGGTGCCCGGCCACCCGCAGTGAGCGCCAGGGCTCCCTCCCCTGCCGAGGCATGATGGTAGCAATCTCTTTAATGGTCGCCAAGCTGCCAGGTGGAAAAGCTGCACCTCCTTTTTTTTTATTTTACACCTTCACGATTACTCGTCTTAGAGTGCTTGGGCTGCTGCCACAGAATTACACTGTGAGGCTCATACACCAAGGGCCAGCTCTCTCACAGTGCCTGCGCCTGGAAGGCCAAGGTCAAGGCGCCAGCAGATTTGGGGGCCATGAGGGCCTGCGTCTGGATTCATAGATGACTCGCTGTGTCCTCACGTGGTGGAAAGGGAAGGGAGCTCTCTGGGGTCTCTTTTATAAGGGCACGAACTCCATTCCTGAGGCTCCACCCCATGACCTAATCACCTCCTAAAGCCCACCACCTAAGATCAACACCTTGGGGGAGAGGTTTCAATGTATGAATTTTGGGGGAATACAACCGTTCAGTCAATGGCACTGGTATATATTTGATAACAAAAAATGCTAGGGAACGTGCTACAACATTTTTTTAAAAGTAAGGTGTTGGCATGAAAATATCTCCAAGACGTACTGCTCAGTGAAGGAAGCAATTTGCAAACAATAAATACCAAATGATAGCGTTTGTGTTTGAAAATGCACAGGAAACCCTGTATGTATGTAACGTGAGACCTGCCCGGAATCCGGCATGCAGAACAGCCACTGCGGCCCTTACTCCAGTCGGTGGGGGCGCGTAGGGGTGGAGTAAGGGGGGGACAGGGGAGATTCTCATGGGGCCTGGCACTGTCTCCGTGAGAGTCAAACACATGGGCTAAGTCCACACAGGCAAGGCCCTCCATCTTCTCTTCTACTAGATGGGAGTAACACTACTCACCTCGGAGGGTCGTAGGAGGTCTCAGCGTATCAGTGAAATCAAGGTGGGACAGAATGTAGCAAAGTGCCCGTCCGAGTCAAGAGCTGGCACACACGGTGCCAACCCAAGAAACTGCTGGCCGAGCACAGCCACCCTCACCAGACACCAGAGAAGCCCAAGGTGAAAGGCACAGTGCCCTGGAGTGGGGGGTCCAGAGCCCAGCCCATCCCTCAGTCACTGAGCCTCAGATTCCTCACCTGTACGGTGTGGGGGCGAGGACGCAGAGGACTGGGAGGTGACCGGAAGAGAAGAGCTGCTCCCGGCTACGCCAGCCCCACACCCACCGGTCCGCTCGTCTAAACGCCCTGTCCCCTGAGCAAACGGGCCCCAGACTGCCAAGTCTACAGTCTTCTGCCGCCCAGGTCCAGCCATCCCAGGCCTTCCCTGAGCCTGCCACCCCAGGACCACTGTCCCCTCCTACTGCCGTCTGGAGGCCCCACACCTGCGGGCCCAGACACTGCCCCCCTCCCTCCCCGCAGCCCACTGTCCTTCCAGAAGACGGAGGGAAGCAACACACCAGTTTTAGCAGCCACACATTCAGAACAATGTTCCTCTGCCAGATCCCAGCCAGGCCAGGCCCTCAAAGCCAACTCCCCTCTGCCCGTACACATGTCCAAGGGCTGCATCTCGGTCCTGGCCAACCAACGGGCCGCTGCCACGCTCCAACCGAACGCCTCTGTGCCGCCACCCACCTGCCCGAGAAGCAGGCTCCCAGGCCCGCTTGGCGGAGATGCACTTCGGAGCCCACAGGTGCCCACTTACAGGCTCCCGCTTTTTAAAACACTCCACACAAAGGCACTTTTCTCTGCTTCAAAAGCACGCTTTACAGGCTTTAAAAGTCACTGCAGTGGTTTCCCATGTCCCACTCTCTTTCAGATGGTAACATTTTTAATTACAACAGTCATTGTAGCATAATGCCTTCGATTTGGGCAATCAGCTCTATTCAGCATGTTCAAAAGCGGGGAGGTGACTGTGGGCACACCAGGGCCTTCTCCGCACTGGTTTCGGAGGATGCTCCCTGGGTCCAGTAGGTGCTGGCTGCAGCCCGGGGGTGTGAGGCCCCCTTGGGAGGGCTGGGGGGAAGGTCTTGAGCGGAAGTGCCTGGCCCCCCAGGAGAAGCCCAGCAGAGACCTGAGAGGCCCACCATGGCCCCCACCCCAGACAGCATGGCTTCACGTCTTCAGTCCTCTTACCTGATTCCAGCCTGACCCTGCACAGAATCCCAGCCTGCACCTGGCCTGGTCTGTGCATTCCCCACATACAAAGGACACAACTGTTACAGAGCAAGGCTGGGAACACCCAATGATCCCCCAACCCCGCACCAGGTTCATTATGCCCGCCGCCGATGGAAAGACGTCTCTTAATGCCAGAGACTAGTGAAAAGGAGAGGAATTATGTATTTACAAGTTATACAGGCTTGGAGTAATGACTTAAGGTCCCCTTTAACATACTAGAGTTCTTTGGAATACCTGTTCTCTAGAATACCCACAAATGCACACAGTCCTTCCTTCTCTCTGCCCAGTCCAGGTACCATATCTCAGGAAAGAAGTAGAAGTCCGTGATTCAGGCAGGCCCTCGGTTCCGACACCGTCCACTGTGTTGCCACCGCGATCTTTAGTTAGTCTAAAACCATGCGGCACCTTCTCAAGGCCCACCAGCAAGAGTCCTTTCACCCCTTTTCTTCCAGGCAAAGTCTCTGCTGCTTCCTAGGCCACGTGGCAAAGGAAGGCACCCAAAGCCACGTGGTCTTGCCTTTGTCTCTTAGGCTGAGGAGTCCCACTCCTCAGCCACGTGGTCCAAGAGCGAGATATGGCTGCTGTTCCTGGGTTTAAATCCACCGTGCTGACCTTCCTCTGCAGCCCCATTTCCGACTCCTCCTTCAATCGGCTACACCTGTCAGCACTTCATATTCTTCTAGCTTTATTGTGCTGCCAATGTTAGCTGTGGGCAGGTGTGGCCCCATGGTACAGAGCCAATCATCTCCAAGCTTTCGCGCAGGCGTTGTGTCCTGGGGGCGTTGCCTCTCAGTTACATCTTGGGTGGAAGTAACTTCCATCTCCCTGGCTCAAAGCAGCTTTACAGCTCTTTAACATACCTATGAAACCAGTTAAAGGCTATAGATGTGCTAAATGACCATGCCAGAGGTTATCTGCAAGGCTGCTATTATGCAAAACAGCTCTGAATGGCCCTGCTCCAGGAGTCCCATCCCCGGCCTGTTCAGACTTGTGGGTGTGAGGTCATCCTATATATATTTCTAATATTTTCTGGACACCTTGAGTTCTGGACCCCATTACAAATCCTCATTTAGGCCCCCCGCCCTTGGCTGCACCCTGTTACACAACTACCACCTCCTACCTGTAGAGGGCACCAACCCAGGGCCAGGCTCCATGCCAGCAAGGTAGCCCATTGTAGTACTCTACAAGTCCTACATCCCAGGACACCCATCAGTCCCAGGCAAACCAGGTGGCTGGTCGCCAGTGTGCAAGGCACTACACGTACAGCAGTGACTCTGTAACAGGGTGCAGCCAAGAGGGGGGCCCCAAATAGAGATTTGTAAATGGAGTCCAGAACTCAAGGTGTCTAGGAAATATTAGAAAATATATATATAGGATATCCTCAGCCCGACAAGTCTGAACTTGGGGGGGCGGGGAATGGGACTCCTGGAGCAGGGCCATGCAGGGCTGTTTTGTATAGCAGCAGCTCTGCAGATAACCTCTGGCATGGTCATTTAACATATCTATAACCTTTAACTGGTTTCATTGATATGTTAAATAGCTGTGGCCAAGCTTTGAGCCAGGGGGATGGAAGTGACTTCCACCCAAGATGTAACTGGGAGGCAACTCCCCTTGCTCACAGGGCCTGTGTGAGAGCTTGGAGATGATTGGCTCCATGCCATGGGGCCATGCCTGCCCACAGTTAACATGGCAGCCCAGTAAAGCTGAAAGAATACAGAGTGCTGGCAGGTGTAGCAGATTGTAGGAGGAGTCGGAAATGGGGCTGCAGAGGAAGATTGGCACAGGGATTTAAATCCAGGTGCAAGGGAGGACCACATGACTTTTGGTGAGAAGGGAGAACCCCATGGCTTCGGGGCTCCCTTTGCCATGCAGCTTAGGAAGCTGGGAAGCAAGATGTAGCAGTGATGCAGAGCTCTCTCTTAGCAGTTCGGAAGAATGCAGGAGAGATACTGCAGGAAGGAAAGACAGGACCATGAGATTTTGGAGGAGTGGGGACCCCTCAGCCTGGGGGAGAGAGAGGGGCCATGCCTGCCCACAGTTAACATGGCAGCCCAGTAAAGCTGGAAGAATACAGAGTGCTGGCACGTGGCTTTGGGTGGCTCCTTTTGCCCCTTGGCCTAGGAAGCAGGAGACTTTGCCTGGAAGAAAAGGGGAGAAAGGACTCTTGCTGGTGGGCCATGAGAAGGTGCCACATGGTTTTGGATTAACTGGAGATCGCGGTGGCGACACAGTGGATGGTGCCTGAACCGAGGGGCTGCCTGAATCACAGACTTCTACTTCTTTTCCTGAGATACGGCACCCCAGACTGGGCAGGGGGAAAAGGAAGGACTATGTGTGTTTGTGGGTATTCTAGAGAACTTTAGTATTATAAAGAAGACATTAAGTCATTACTCTAAGCCGGTATAACTTGTAAATAAATAATTCCTTTCTTTTTCACCAGTCTCTGGCATTGAGAGACGTCTTTCCTTTGGCAGCGAGCAAAACAAACCTAGTACGGGCTGGGGAACCCCAGGAGCACAAAGGGGGGGTCTTTTTGGTAACAGTATATCGTTGGCACCCCCGGTCTGTTCTGTAACAACTCGGACTTGCTCCTGGCCTGACGGAGGCTTGGTCCAGGGAGAGGAGCAAGCTCACGAAATACTGACCCTGGGGGTCGTATTCGTGTCTCAGGGCTGCTCTAACAAATCACCACAAATTTGGGTGACGTGAAATGACAGACATTTATTCCCACAGTTCAGGAGGCCGGAAGTCCAAATTCAAGGTGACAGCAGGATTGGCTCCTCTGGGACGTTCCAAGGTGGGGTCTGCCGCGTGCCTCTCTTGTAGCTTCCCGCGGCTTTGGCAACCCTGGCGGTCCTTGACTTCCAGACTCATCGCTCCAGTCTTGGCCTGTACCTCCGTATTCCTCCTTGTGTGTCTTTGTGTCCTCTCCTCGTCATTCACAACGCCAGTCTCCGGATTCAGGGCCCACCCTAAAACCCAAGACGATCTCATCTCAGGGTCCTCACCTGATCACACCTGCAAAGACCCTGTTTCCAAATAGGGTCACACTCGGAGTTTCTAGATAGACATGACTTGTGTGGGGACACTATTCAACCCGCTACAAGAATGAACTCAAGAATTGCAACTGGAGTTCGTAAAAGTCACGGGCACCCCCAGGCAGGAGGCTAGGGAAGCTTCGCTCCTCCACTCCGCACCCACCCACTGAGCGCCAGCTCCAGGCCGGCCCTCTACATGCTAGGAGAGCACCCGGGGACAGGCCAGGAAGCCCTGTGCATGTGGAGCCTGTGGTGAGTGGAGGAGGAAGCTCTGGGGAAGGCCCCGAAGGGGAGCAGGTATTCGAACTGACATAGAACAGGAGGCTGTGCAAGGTCAATGACAGACCTCAGTGGGTGGAACATGTGCGAGCCCGTATGCATGGATGGAGGGACAGAAGATTGGGCTGGTGTTGATGAGCATCCCCCAGCCCAGCAGTGGCCTCAGACCGGCCCCTGAGGACAGTGGCAGAGCTAAGGGGTGGCTGGGGGTATCTTTGGGACCCCCTAAGCTCCACCACTGCCTCCACTGCTGACGAGACAGTTGACCGTGTTTCCCTGCCCAGAAGAAGGGCCACCACGAACACCTCTAGTCCCACTCTCCCATGCACCCCTACCTATAAGCCTCACCATCCATGTGGGAACTCCAGGGCCTTCAGGTGGGGAACCGCTGGCCCAGAACTTGGTGGACAGAATGAGAAGTCTACACTTGGTCCCAAGGGCTGGCATCTGAACCTTGGTCCATGGAACTTGGTGAGGATCCATACACATGGGACCCAGGGCCAGACCTCTGCTGGGACCTTCGGGGCTTTAGGGATCATCATCATGACAGTCATAGAGTCCAGCTCAAGGCCTTCCTCCTCCAGGAAGCACTCCCAGACTTCTACCTTCTTACCTCTTCAACTAAACTGTCAATATATTCTTATTTTCTGTGAAGACTGTGTTGCACATTCCGGTCACAGTCTCAGACCCTGGCTGTCTCCTTAGGCTTGATAAAATAACCCACCAACCGAAATCACCCCCTCGCAAAGAGCCCACGCCTGGGCAGAACCGGACGCTGCCTCAACCCGCCTCTCCTCCTGCTTTAAGGACAGGGCAGCCACTGAGTTAGGCATTGTAGACTTTTCCTTTTGAACACCAAGGGACCCGTCCTTCCAGGCCACAAACAGGGCTAGTCCCCTCAAAGGCGCAGGGCTCCCGGGACTCACACACCACAGGTCCATGCCCACCCATGTGTTTCTTTCCTCGGGACTGAGATCTTTCCCATGAGCCAAGGCTGGGCGACAGTTCCCCCGGAGACAGACATCCCTGCCCCCATCTACCACGGTCACAGACAGTCCTGTCTCAGGGCCCCCCCCACACACACACACACAGCTCAGTACGGGCGATCCTCGCATCCCACCTGCCATACCTGGCCCCGCACTGCCGCGAGTGTGATGTGTCCTGGCCCCGCTCTGAAGTCTGAAAAGGGACTCTGTTCCAGCCACCAGATGCCCGTTCTACGGCCAGTCTGCCCTGGATTTAGACCTTCTACCCGCACACCAAACGCCAACTCCCCACCCTGGCCTGCCCTGCAGTGGGGGAGGGGCCTCATCCCCTCATGGAAGAATGACTTTTTATTTACGTCGTTATCGGTGGCATGGTTTGAAAGGATTGATTCCAATTTTGAAAGAAGTTTGACTGTGAGTTAAATGCTATCAAACAGTGCTGCCTGCTACAGAGAAATCGTTCACTGAAAGAAAGGGTCTATCGATGTGGCAAACTGCATTGTTGTGTTATTTTAAGAAATTGGGACAGCCACCCCAGCCTTCAGCGACTGCCACCCTGATCCGTCAGGAGCCACCAACGCAGAGGTGAGACCCTCCACCAGAGAAAAGATTGCACTCCGCAAAACTCGGGTGATGGTCGGCATTTTTTAGCAATAAAGTATTTTTAATTAAGGCATGTACATTGTCTAAGATACAGCTCTACTGCACACCTAATAGACTACAGTATAGTACAAACATAACTTTGACACGCACTGGGAAACCAGAACATTTGTGTGACGGGCTTTTTTGCAACATTCGCTTTATCGCAGTGGTCCAGAACAGACCGGCAATATCTCCGAGGTGTGCCTGTATGTTTCGCTTTTCTTTCCTTTGTCTATTGATTTGAGAGACAGAAAGGAAGGGAGAGAGACAGAAACTTCCATCAGTTGCCTCCTGCATGCACCCAGACAGGGATCGAGCCCGCCGCCGCATTTCTGGTATATGGGATGACACTCCAACCAACCGAGCCACCCAGCCAGAGCACCTGTATGTTCCTTAAAGACAGAGTTTGAAGGGTACTATCAGGAAACATGGGACCTTGATTTGGTTATCCATTGAAAATTCCAAGAAGCTACTAAGAAAGTGAGAAGTACATTGATAAGGCAATGTAAAAAATCACACACTGGAGTAACAAGCAAAACAGAGACAGACTCACAGATGGAGAGCAGAGGGCAGCCAGCAGGGGTGGCAGTGAGGGGTGGAGGCATCGCGCGGAAAGGAAAAAGGACTCACGGACGTGGACAACAGTGTGGTGATCGCTGGGGGCTAAACGGTAATGGAAGTAAATGCAATGAAGATTAAGTTAAGAAAGAACAGTAATAACTGAGGACAGTTTCATGAACGATAGTTAGAGAGATCAGCAGACAGCATTCACACTGTCCCCAACACCCGAACCCAGCGGGCAAACACTGTCCCACGGCATTAAACAGCGGTGCAGCCAGTGATTTCCACAAGTGACACGACGAAGCTTTCTGGTTTCGTTTTAAGAAAGCCGCTTTCACGCGCACATGCACGCCTTACGCTACTTTCCCACCGTTGCCTTGTTCAGGGCTTCACTGTCCCTCCTCAGGGCCTGTCCCTTCGCCCTGCTGTTGGCCTCAGCACCAAACTAGCTGAAGGCCCCTCCAGGAGACTGAAGAATTATTCATGGAAAGAAAGATCGGTTCTTGTCGCTCCCCCGCTTATACCGCTGGCACAGCTTCCCAAGGCTTGTAGGGCAAGGGCTCGCAGCTCCCCAGCCCAGGCCCCCGGGGCTGAAGGGCCCGCCCCAGCTGGCTCTGCCAGCCCTGGCCCACGGCTGCTCCTCGTCCCCTGAGACACTGATCTCTTTGCTTTCCCGCCTCGGCAGCTGGCTGCTCAAGCCCAGTGTAAACAAGGCTTCCTCTGAAAAGTCCTTCCTACCTCCTGTGTAATCCAAACTGACTCTCTTTTGTGGTAGGCAATAAAGCATAGGGGTTAGCAGCAGAGACTTTGGAGTCAGACTCCAGTTCAAATCCGAGGTCGGCCACTTACAAACTCTGTGGCCAGGGACAAATTATTTAATCTCTCTGTGCCTCTGCTTCCTTTTCTTATTTAATTTTTCTTTTCTTTATCAGTTTGAGAGAGACAAACACCAATTGTTGTTCCACCCACTGATGCATTCATTAGTTGATTCCTGTATGTGCACTAACCCGGAATCAAACCAGCAACCTTGGTACATCAGAACGATGCCCCAACCAGCTGAGCCACCCAACCAGGGCTGCCTCTGCTTCCTCATCTATAAAACGGAGCTAATTCATAAAGCTGTTAGGATAAGAGAACGTAATCCCCTTTAAGGACCCAGAGCCTTGGGGAGCTCATAGTAAACAATCAGTGTCAGCCGTCATTGTCATTATCATTACCATCACTTCCCAGCCTCCCCTCACTCCCATGTTGCCCTCCCAGCCCTGCTCACGGTGGGAACCACACGTCTCCCTGGTGGCTGTCTGCTGAGAGGGCAGCTTCACGAGTGCGCGTTGGAACCCTGGCACACACAGGCACTCCGTAATTCACACTTGATTAAACAATAATAATGAGCCCTGGCTGGTGAAGCTCAGTGGATTGAGCGCGGACTGCGAACAAAAATAATAGTCACTGGCTCCTTCTGACTTCGGGTGGGAGGGGGCCGTGAGGGGCCGCGAGGAGGGAGAGGGTCAGGAAAACCATGCGGGACTGGCGGAAGCCCCCACAGGGACACAGGCGGGCGGGGCAGCCTGGAAGCCCACCGGGGGCAGCTGGTGGAGAACCAGAAAATTGAGGTCAGGCTGCCCAGGCTGGAGGCCCTGCTGTGCCTCTGAGCCCTGTGTGGCCATGGACAGGCTTCCGAACTTTCTGAGCCTCTGTTTCTCCATCAGTCAGCCTCCCGCGGGAAGCCTTCAGGGCCCAGGGGAGGCAATGTCCCCAGCGGGCCGGGCAAAGCCAGCCCCACTCGCTGTCCTGCTGGCCCCCGGCACGGCTCCGGACAGCACCCGGCATCTGCATTACCATCTGTACTGTACGCAAACACACATGATTCATATTCTCCATAATCTTCCTGCAACCATTTTTCTTCACGAATGTTCGCTTTCAGGGAATGTGGCATGTTCTGGAGGCACATTTACATTTCATTATCTCTGAAAGCTTAACAGCTGTAACTAATGCTAGGGTAACACGCGGCCCATCGGACGGCCGCTTTAAACAACGCGGCTCACACAGCCGGCTGGCGGTGCGGCGGCGCGCTCACACCCCGGCTGCGGCTGAGAAGGGGTCAGTCGAGTGAAGCGGGTCTAATTTCTGTGTCTCCCACGAGAGACTCTGCATAGTGTTGTTCCAGAGCAATTAAATCTCAGCCAGAGCTGTCAATCTCCCAGGCCCCTACAGACCTGGGACTGGAAGGAGGTCCGGGTTTAAGTCCGTGTGGCCCCCTGGGGTATTCCCAATCCCCACGTCCACCAGGGCCCTCTGAGCAGGCACCTAACTATCAGGCTGTGAATACTAAGAGGCAGGACCCAGAAATAGTCATTCACTGCTGGAAGCCTCGTGTAGAACCTTGAAGAAAAAGAAAACAAGTGGTCAAGTTTATAGACATCAAAGCCGGAGTCTGACAGGAGGGCCTGAGGCTTCCGGCCTGCCAGCGAGGCAGCCACAGGCACCGGGCTCTCGGGCCTACGCAGCTCTCAGAGCCCCCGAAGGTGTGTTTCGTAAACCCCAGGTGTTGCTCTTGGGAGGTGGTGTTTATCATTATCATTCTATTTCTGCAACACAAGTGAAAAGCACAATTTCCCAGTGAAATATCAATTGGAGGGTACGTTCCAGAAATCACCTCCCCTGAACTTTCATCTCACCCAACACCTTCCTCAGCCAACCCCAACTGCCCCCACAAACATGTCAGCTCGCAGGACTGCCTGGGGTCTGGCTGCTGTGATGTCTCTTCAGTGCAGGGTGCAATGTTCACGGAGGCCCTTCTCCCCGAGGGTCTGCTCTGCTCTGCTCTGGGAACCTGGGCCTGGGCTGCCCCGGCCTCGGCCTCCCGATCACCCCACCCGTTCTCCGGACCGCCTCCTGGAGGCCCCTGCTCCCCCTGCACACGTGCGCTGGGCCTGTCTGTGGTCTTCCTCACAGAGCCTGGGCCCAGCCTTTGAGGGGTGGGCCAGCCCACAGCTTGAGGGCCAAGAGCCAGGGAGGAGCCCTGCTCAAGGAAGTCCATCTTCCCTAGCCCCTCTAAGAAACCAGGGTCTAAGGCCCCCAAAGTTCTGGTGCTCTGGCTGGCATCCACCTCCGGCCATGTGGAGGCCCAGAGGCTAAGCCGTCGGGCGATCTGCCCAGGAAGGCCCTGGGCTCTGGAGAACAGCACCGGCCTGCCCAGGACGCCAGCTGCTCAGCGGCACCTGGAGTCTGCAGGCTCCGGGGGTACTTCCACCTCCCTGGCAAGTGAGGGTGAGCCAGGCAGACCAGAGCATCTGTGGGACCCACAGGGGGGAGGGGGGCGCTCCACCTCTGCAACAGGAACTGTCCACTGTCCCCTGTGTGCAGCTTAGAAATCAGCTGCAAATCCTCTGGGAAACTGACACACCAAAGCACTCTCTCCTTCCCGGAGTCCCACCGAAAGCCTCCATTTCCCAGGAAAAGCCTGAGAGTCCTGGACACTTCACAGACAATGAGAATCCTCCCTCGTGCAAGGTGACTGGCAAGCAGAGCCTGCTGAAGGTCACAGGGGACAGGGAGGGTGTAGCCAGAGAAAATGAGGTCTCATCCCTTCCCCCGCACGGTGACCCCGGAAGCGCTCAGGAGGGCAGGAGCCGTCCCTCCTGCTCATTCCCCCTGCAGCTCGCCAGCCAGGAACGGGGAGGTTAATAAAACACAGGACGCGGGCCTCCCAGGGGACAGCTCTTGGCTGCCTCTGAAGTTTACAAAAGCAGCGCCTCTGATGCCTCAAAGGCTGCCTGCCACGGCTGCCTGTGAATTATTACACTGCAGGTTTTCAGGACATTCTGCCTGCAATGCCTTGGGAATTAGAGTAATTGTATTTTATCTGTTTGCCAAGAGTTTTCAGTAAACTCCTTTAATGTACTTTAAAACTCACAGCCTCACACGGCAATGCCTGCCTCCCAGCTCACGCACCAGCACTGAGCAAACGCAGGGTGATGTATGGGGCTGGAGAGGACACTATTCATATATTTACACCCTTTACCAAAACACACATTCATCTTAATGACGTTACTTACCACAGAGCCAAGCAAGAGGAGCCCTGTGAAGGTCACAGTCACGGGCATTCCTCCCAGCTGGTCCTTGGCTTACAAAAGTCCCTCAAGAGGGTCTTGTCCCTAGGGATCCCCCACATAGGCAGTTGGGTGTCCCACCCCCTCCCTAGGAGCAAGAAACCTGGGCCAGGAAGACCAGCTGGCCATGTGTCCTCCTGCCCCCACAGACGCCAGCAACCAGCTGCCCCCAAATCGCCTGCAATGCCTCCTTCCACCAGGAGGGATGGAAGGGGGAGGATAGACAGGAGGGAAAGGAGGAGGAAGAGGAGGCAGAGGAGCCCGGTGAGAAAGGAAAGAGAAGGTGGGTGGGGTTGGTGGAGGAGAAGGTGCTGGAGTGGCGCAGGGGCACAGAGAACAAGGCAGAGCACACTTGACCTTCAAGACACACACACGCCCTTCAAAGCAAGGGTCCCCTCCAGACAGTGCACAGAAGAGAATCCACCCAGGGCAACAGCACTGGGCAGCGCTGTGCCGGGCCACCAGTGCCCGGGGAGCTCGGGGAGGGTTTCCACTTAGGCCCCTCAGTGTCTCCATTTGGAACAGAAGAAGTTGCACCAAGGGATCCCTGAGGCAGTCGCATGACCACCATGCACCGTGATCTCTCACCCAGACTATGGCACCCACCTGCCACTGCCCCGGCTTCTGCCCCTGCCCTCCTGCAGCCTGTTCAATGTGGGAGCCAGAGCTACCCTATTGAAGCATAAACTGGGTCACATACCCCTCTGCTCAGACCCTCCGATGCTTCCCTCTCCATCAGGGTAAAAGCCGTTATCCCAAGTCAGACTGGCCAGGCCCGACCTGACCCAGCCCCTGCCCACCCCCTCACTCTCCTGAGGGCTGACGCTCAAGCCATCGCCAGCCTGTCTGCCACCTCCCTTTCTCTTGTACACAACACCCACTCTGTCAGCAGATCCTGTCGCTTCTGCCTTCTAAACACATGTGGAATCTGGTCGCTCTGCTCTGCTCACCGCCGTCCTGCAACCAAGCCTGGGCCAAGCCACCACCTCTCCTGCTGGGTTAGTGCCCCAGCCTCCCCCTGGCCTCCCAGCTCCCACCCGCAGTCCCCACTCCCCACCCTCTGTGCACACTAATCCCTGGAGTCTGGGAATCTGTTGCCTTACACAGCAAAAGGGATTTTGCAAATGGAATTAAGGGTAAGGATGGGGAGGGATCGCCCCGGAGGAGGAGGGTGGCCTAGTGAAGGAGGCGCAATGATGAAACAAGGTCAGACGGGAGGCTGCGGGAGCAGGGCTCAGCGCCCATCGCTGGCTCTGAGATGCAGGGGCCTCCGTGTGAGGGTGAGCGGGTAGCCTGGAGGAGCTCAGGGCAGCCCCGCTGGGGGTCAGTAAGAAGGAGGGACCTCAGTCCCACAACCACAGGCCATGGCGTCCTGCCACCCCCCAGTGAGCCAGGGACCTCGCTGCCTCCAGACAGGCACCCGGCCCAGCCCGTGCGGTGCCCTGCCTTCAGCCCCGTGACACCATGTCCTACTACCGACCTCCAGGGCTGGGAGGTGACATGTGTGTGTTGTTAGAGCAGAAAGAGGAAACCAGTCCAATTCCCTACCCAACAGCCCGGTAAAACGTAAGTCACATCCTGTCCTGTCTCTGCTCCAGAGCCGGCAGAGACCACTAATCCCACCCGGGGTCAAAACCAAAGTGCTCACAGGGCCTCTAAGGCATCGCAGCAAACAAGAGGGCTGGCGCCTCCTCTGGAGCCCGGAAGCACACGGCAGTGGGCGCTGGTAGAGCTCAGGTCCTCTGCAGCCTGAGTCTGGACACTGGCCAGAGGGGTTCGTCACACCTGCTGCATGTGGGGCTCCCTTTGCCGATGTGGCCTTCGTAACCAGAGGGTCCCTCAAATTGCCATTCCCTCAGGTGGGCCTCGTGTGAGACGCACCGAGCTGGCGGGAGACGTGGCCAAGACGGGAGCCCTGCCCTTCGGACCGGAAGCTTGTCTGAGTAGGAATAAGGAAATCTGGCAGCCTAACGTTGGGGAGCCCGAGATGCGTCTGCCCATGTCCCCAGCACTGAGTAGCTGCCAGGGGTGTGACTGAGGAGGTGGCCCAAGGTATGCACTGGAGCATCTGGAGATGTGGCACTTTTGTTTTAAAAACAAGTTGAGACCCAGTTTTGGCACTAATGATTCTCAGGTCCTATCACCCTTAAAAATATCCCACAGAGACGGCTGTTGTCGCTGCATTTTTAGCGCATCCTATTTCCCAGGCTGCAGACCTGCCAGGGCCCTGCGGGGTGGAGACTGCAGATGTGCATCTGGGGAGGGAGCAGCTGCAGGGGGGACCGGCCCCTCTGGTGGGGGCAGAATTGGAGCCGCACTTCAGCTGCTGCTAGCGCAGAGCCGGGTGGGGGTGCTTAGCTCAAAAACTTCTTGGGTGATCTTCTGTGGGGAGCTCAGGGATCAGCCCCCAGCCTCCCCAAATGCACCTCTCACTCCCCCATGTTCACCCCAGGTTACAGGTCTCTTAGGGACACCCTGAGACAGACACTCAGTGCACCTGGGAGCCCCGAGTCCCTGGGCTTCCCACCCAGGATGAACAGCACAATCGAGAAGCTCAAAAGACCCAAACCCACATCTGCTGTGGTCTGTCCTGTGGGAGATCAGAGGCGGCATTCCAAGGTTGAATCACAGGGTTTCAACTTTGCAGAGTTTCCCAGCGTCTCCAAGCTGTCAGTCAGCTTCTCTCCACGTGTGATGCATCTGGGAGAACATCCAACTTACACGCTGGCTGCAGTGTCTGTCCCCCTGGCCCTGATTGGTACCCAGCTATGGGTGCTTGCCAGCTCTAGTAGCAGTGCAGGTCCTGGGTGGATTCAGTGTCTGGGCAGGTAGGGGGGTGTCAGTCGCTGTTTTGGATCATCTTCGGCAAGAGTCCCAGGCCGTGGTCCAGTGGGTGGGCTGAGCTCGGGGAAGGGCATTCAGAGGGGGCTGGAGAAGCTGAACACCCACGGCCATCCTCTGAGTCTGTGGGTAGGGTCACTCGGGGGCCAGGCTAAAGGTGAGATGAACCCCTCTGGTCTTTGAGCCACCTCTCTGGTCTCTGAGGATGGCAGGTTCAAGGGCCAGTGGAATATGGGGGGCTTTCAGGGAGCCGCCCTGAGTGCCACTGAGCCAGCCCCACCTACTGGCCTTTGATTTGCCAGGCTGCTGGCCTACAGAGCTGGCTGGACCTGTGGGCATTCTCCTCCCTCTGGGTAGGTCTGGCTGGGGTCCAGGAGGGACCTAAGACTTGGCCTCCCTTCTGGCCACGCCCACCCCAATGATGGTGTGAGGGCTGTGGATGCTTAAAAGCACAGATTCTGGAGTCAACGACTCCTGGGTTCAAGCCCCAGCTCTGCCACCTTCTGGCTCTGATACCTGGAAACCGGGAATAAGCACAACACCTGGCTCGTCAGGTGAGATCTTCAGCAAGATGCTGCACAGAAAGCTTTTGCTTCTGCAGAGCCCACCCGTGGGGCACACGCAGGGCTGAGAAAGAGACACTGGCGACCTCGCCGGCCACTGCCCTGGAGGCGGAAGGTGGGCACACGTGCCTGGGGAAGGCCGTGCCCCAGCCAGCACAGGGTTCCTTCTAGAATATACCAGGGCACAATGCCCCCACCACTCTGCAGCGGGCTGGCCGGGTCAGGCTCCTAGGACAAGGCCAGAGGAGCCAGCCGGCGTCCTGGTCTCAGAGTCGGAATACACAGCGCCAGGCTGGTGGTTTATTCCTGAGCTGCTCACCCCTCCCCATGCTGCTCCACTTATGGGCCTTTAGGACTCCCCCCACATGGCCAACGAAGATGGGACAAATAGACTCGCTAAGTTAACAATTCCAGTCCAGAGAAGGGCAGGTGAGGACTGGGACCCGTGCCTTGTATTACCGGAGCATATTTCAGCAAAGGCCTCCTAAACCATGGAGGCTCCGGGGTAGAAGCTGTAGGGTGACGGATGTGCTCACTCTAATGGCTGGACGGGAACTAGAAATCAAAGTGAAGAGCCAACATGGGGTGTTTGGTGCTTGGATGTGGGCCCCCCTGGCCAGGTCCCTGGCCCTGGTGCAGGCACCAGCTCAGGCCAGGTGGGAGCCCGGCTGCTCTCAGGCTGGGGGCTGCGCTGCCCCCACTTGAGTAGAGAGAGTTGGGTGACCCGTGAGAGCAGCACTGATACCCACCCAGAGGGTCAAGGGAGCCCTGGGCTGCAAGTCCAACCACCTGCCACCAGCTCACTGGCACCTTCAGGTGGGCATCTTTGCCAACCTGTCCTGTGAGCTGGCAAAGTTGGACAGTCCATAACAGTCGTGAGGTCTGCAGCCCTCTCTCCTGTCAGGGACCATAGCTTTGTAAAGTCAGGGGCATGAGGGCCACCTGATCATGAGCACTACCACTGAAGATGGAACTCTGGTGACTTGCTCCAGAGGAGCCCAGTTTCCCGGGGAGCTCCCAGTCACAGTGAGAGTGGAGCTCACTCAGGAGCTGCTCTCGGGCTCCCCGAGGGCAGAGACAGGAGGGGGCCTGGGGCTCGGGCAGGCTAGGAGGAGACGGAGCTCGCCCACAGCGCTAACCCTGCCTGGGCCCAGAGCACTTCTGAGCCACACCGCAGGACCAGGCTCACCTCTGGCTGTTCCCTAAACATCTCACAGACACCCCACGGTCTCCCTTTGTTCTGCCCCTCTGCCTCTCTGCCTTCCTGCTGCCTTTCTCCACTGGGCACCCCCCTTACTGGCAGTGAAAGAGCACCCCAGTTCTGCATTAGTTCTAACAGGAAACGCAACTGAGCTGTCCTCCCCACTGAGAGAGGAGCCCTGCCAATTAAATTCTCTGGGACTCCAAGGTGAGGGGAGGCCAAGCCAGGGGTGCAGGGTCATCTCCGTGTCCCCAGTGCCAAGTGCATGTGCATGCCCATCCTACCCTCATAACTACCCCTGAGAGCAGTCGGATTACCCCTAAAACCGAATGCACACGCAGTTCTGCCTGTAGAAACCCTAACGAAAACCTTGCCAAACCCTAACCCTCAATAGTGAAAGCTAAAATGTTTCCCTTGTATTTATTGTCTATGCAAAACAAAAGCAAAATTTAAGCAAGAATTATGTTACCATAGATTAGGTAGCAAAAGAATATTAGGAGATACACAGTTACTATAGAACTGATACTTTTTTAAATGAATCGACACAGCAGCCAACACAAACATGTGGCTCAAACTCCGTGGCCACAAGCAGATGCTAGAAAGATGGACAGAAATGCCCTTGACTGTACATTCTGCACTGTGGGCGACAGATCAAAAAGACTAATACTGAAAGTATAGCCCCGCGGACGGTGATAGATGGGGTCCAAGAGCTGTCACATGGAGGGAACTGGCATCGGGCTCCTGGGGCTACCGTAACAAAGTGCCACAAATTAAGGGGCTTAAAAGAGAAGTTTTTTCCCTCGGAGTCCTGGGGACCAGCAGTCTAAAGCGAGGTGTCAGCAGAGCCGGGCTCTCTCTGAGGCTCGGGGCAACTCCTTCCCGACATCTTCCTAGCTCCTGATGGTGGCCGTCCCTCTGGGGCACTCCCTAGCCTGCAGCAACCGCACTCCGGTCTCTGCCCCTCTCCTCATGTGGCGTTCTCCCTGTGTGTCTATGCTCAAATGCACCCTCTTCTTCTAAGACCGTCAATCATACTGAGTCCTGGCCATCCTAAGGATCTCATCTTAACTCGATTATATCTGCAAAGGACCCAGCTCCAAACAAGGTAACATTCATGGGTACCAGGGGTTAGGACTTCAACATGTCTTTGGGGCAGGGTGGAGGTGGGGAGGGAACACAATTCAACCCATAACAAAACTCAGTGACAAAACCAAGAAGATATGTTTCGTGTACAAGTGTGCTGGTGGCCTTAGGTGCCGTCCCTTGGACTTTTGGCAGCTAGATGTCCATATCTGCAAACTTATTCACGTAAATGAAATCAATATTCTTCCCAAATCTTACAAACCTCTGTTACATTATTTGTTGCCTCTCATGTTTCATCTCTGCTTTTATTTATTTATATATTTGTTCTTTCTTTGATCGTGTGGACTAAGGGCTCTGTAGATTTTTTCAAAGGCTGAATTATTGGTTTTATCCATCAATACCCATTTTTCCCGTCTTACACATTCAGTTTTATTACCGCTTGCTTGCCTAATTTTCTCGGCCTCTTTCATACACCTCTAAGATCTTTCGTGTAGAGATTCAGTCCACTGTGTTGTGGGTTTTTTTCAGCTTTCCTAGCAACACGGGAATTTAGAATAATACGTTTTTTTCTAAATGGACTATTTTAGCAATATCCCACAGTTTTGGTATTTTGTACTATTTTGTAATTATTCTGACCTTTGTTCTGGATTTCCTTCTTGATTTATGCATTTTAAGACAATTTTTATAACATGTCCCTATAGCTGCATGCCCCCAAATTACTTTAGATTTGTTTCTAACCTTCTGGAGCTATGGCTGGGGCAGCGGTCAGTGGGGTTCTGCCCACAGTCCAGCATGCTCAGGGGAAACGGTACTGTTCGGGGCTCCAGATGTGACCGCTGGCTCAGCAGGCGCATGGCCATGAGCACGCCCAGCCTCCCGGGCTGGGTGCCCTGGCCGGCAAGCCATGCAGAGTTGGCCTGCCTCAGGGGCCAGTCTGGGTATATGACTTTGCTTTCAACAAAGTACCAGTTCAAAAATTAAATATATTAATAATTGCAAAGCAAGTGAAACCTTTGTCTCCAAAGAAAAAAATCCTTCATAAAGCATTGCAAAAATTCTTCAAATCTTCTTTCTCCTCATTTCACTCTTTTAGCATCCCACCCACCTGCAGCTGTGCCCATCCCTAAAAACTCTTTCACCCAGTCCTGACCAGGTGGCTCAGTTGGTTGGAGCATCATCCCATACACCAAAAGGTTGTGGGTTCGATTCCTGGTCAGAGCACATACCTAGGTTGTGGGTTCAATCCCCAATCAGAGCATGTATGGGAGGCAATCGATCAATATTTCTCTCTCATATCAATGTTTCTCTCCCCCCACTCCAACCCCGACCCTCTTCCTCTGTCTCTAAAATCAATCAATATATCCTCAGGTAAGGATTTAAAAAAAAGAAAAATAAATTTTAAAAAAACTCTGCCACCCAGACCCCGTAGACCCCTCAGCTCTTCTGCCTCCCCTCCTTCCCCTTCTCCCTTTCTACTTCCAGCCTGCAGCTGTCTGGCCTTCCCAGTGGAAAGCCCTCTGGTTGGCGACAGCCGGTGAGAAGGCGGAGAGGAGGTGGGTCTGGATGCTCTCGTCCAGCCACACCTGGAAAAGGTGCCTGCTCTCCCTGCCGGGAGCCAGTGGTTGGGGGCACATCTATGAGTCAACAGCAGAGGTCGGGACCTCCCTCTGAGTGCCGGACAGAGGAGGGTCCTGGCTCTCTACCCACCTCCAGTGACACCCAGGAGGCTAAGCCACCTGCTTCAGAACACCCACTCCAGTGTTCTGAGGTGGTGCCCCCTCCTGGCTGACCCAGGGCTTTCCCTCCTGAGCTGGTCCTACTCTGCCCCAACCAGCTACCCTGGCGTCACTGCATCCACTCCATCTGGCTGGGCCCCTGTCTCACCTCCCCAGCATCACCACCTCGCACTCCCTCCCAGAGGCAGGAGACAGCAGGAAGACGCCCACCAGAGAGAGACTCGGCACGCCTTCCTGGGTCCTGCTCCTGCCGGTCCTACGACTTGGAACGGGCAGTGGGTTAGCTCTCGACCTTTGGTTATTTCTTACCCTTCAGGCCTCAGCGTAACAGCTAGAGACTGGAGCACAGACCAAGTGCCAGACACTATGCTGAGTGCTTTCCAAGTGTCACTTCATTAGATCTCACAACAACCCGATGAGACAGATACAAGCCTCTCCAGCCCAGAGACGAGGACACCAGTGCTCGGAAAGGTCAGCTCGCGGGCCCACGGCCCCAGCCCTTGCAGAACCGGGGCTTACCTCCAGAGCCACCTGGCCCCAAAACCCCAGCCCTTGCAGAACCGGGGCTTACCTCCAGAGCCACCTGACCCCAAAGCCCCAGTCCTTGCAGAACCGGGGCTTACCTCCAGAGCCACCTGACCCCAAAGCCCCGGTCCTTGCAGAACCGGGGCTTACCTCCAGAGCCACCTGGCCCCAAAGCCCCAGTCCTTGCAGAACCGGGGCTTACCTCCAGAGCCACCTGGCCCCAAAACCCCAGTCCTTGCAGAACCGGGGCTTACCTCCAGAGCCACCTGACCCCAAGGCTCCGGTCCCATGCACGTGCCTGCCCTAAACACCACTGGTCCTGGAATGTTTCTCTGACTCCTCCCCTCTGTCCCTCCCACTCTGCCTGGGTCTGTGCCTCCTCTGGCTCCCAGTGCCCCGACCGGACTGCACGCAGTCACTGCTTGCAGGCTTTCTGCCTTCGTCACTAGACAAGGAGCTTACTGAGAGCAGGAAGTGGACTGGGGTTGTTAGCCACTCTCCTCCCAGCGCTTAGCAAAGGGTTTAAAACTCATGAAGTGCTCAGTACATATTGGTTGACTGGATGGATGGATGGATGGACAGGAGGTGTACAGATGCTAAGTGCTGGAACATGGAGATTAATAAGACACTACAGCTGCCTTCCAGGAACCCTCAGTATGCAGGTATAAGAGCACAGACAAGCCGAGGATAAGGATGCAGGTGCGTGCGAGTGGGTGGAGCGTGGGACACGTCTGCCAGAGGCCAGTGCGCGGACTCACGTTCAGCGAACCTGCTTCAGACGAGCGTTCTCAGGTGGAACCTCGGATCTGCCAGAGGTTGTAAAACCAAAGCTGCAGTGAACTCCCTTCCTCCAGGCGTGTTTTATAGGATCGGAACAGTCTCTAAACTGGAAGGCACATTTATGGCCTGCTCTAAACCTGAGAAATAAAACTAACTATCATGACTACCTTCTGCCAGGTTCATTTACTAAACAGTACAGCGGGATTACATTTGGTTAAGGGGCAGTGAGCCCGGGAGAACTTGGAAACGAGAGGTGGTGAGTGTAGGGCCAGCGCTCCCCCTGGGGGGGGCGGGGGGAGCAGCAGCAGCTGGGGGTCAATGCACTCTGCCCTCTGCAGTGGGGGGTGGGCAGGAAGGGTGGGCATACTTTTGGCTCAGCAAAGGCAAGCAGAGGTGCGGGCGTTGCAGAGCCACTCGGTCCTGGTGAAGAGTTCCAGGAAAAGGAATGCAGCCTTTGCTCTGCACAGGACAGGGTGACACTGGCGCAGCAGCAGGAGCAGGGGGTAGGCTCTTCACAGCTCCTCGAGGCAGAACCATCAGGAGGCAGAGGTCAAGGGCTCTGGCTGACCACAGAGAAGCTGTTCTTCCCGCCTGGAGGACCAGGTGCCCACCGCGGCAAGCATCAGGAACTGAATCCCTGGACAGCTGCTGCCATGCGGGGCGAGCTGTGGAAGCCCAGAGATATTCCTGGGAGCTGGGGCGGGTGGGCACAGAGGGGCGGACAGGAGAGGGGAGGAAACCGGGGAAGGAACTGAAAATTACAAGTTGTCAGAGAAGTTTTCTGCCTAGTAACACTTTTGTAGTTTGGACGACCAACATTAGCTTGAATATTAATCATTTTGAAAAAAACATACATATGCAGATACTTTCCGTTACACACCTGTCGCCAAGATCCTGGAAATGGGCTTGCTCAGCAGCCACACTTGCATCGGGGATCTTGGCCCACCCACCCCCCTTTTTCTTCTCAGCCTCACCGACCCCTGCTGCACACAACCCCCAGACTGCTCCCCCCAGGCACGTCTGGTCTCCCCACTTGGTCCTGCACCTGCCCATGAGAGAGAAGAGCCCAGGACAGCCTCCGGCGGCCTCAGCCTGGCCAGTGCTGGTGCTCCCACAGGCGATCTCCGAACCAAACCAGCCAGGCGTCTCTAAGGGTACAGTCTTCCCACTTCCCTCAACACGCCCCTGGAGGCATGTGTGCTAGGCCTGAGGGTCCGAGCCAGAGAAATAGGCTAAGGCAATGGTCAGGGCCAACAAGAAAGTTCTGGACTCCAAGCACTGGGCAGCACAGATGCTCAGTGCGGCCTCGGACAGGACTGTGGCAGGGGAAGGGGCGCTGGGCCCCTTCACCGTGCTGCCCCTAGTCCTCCTGGGAAAGCTGTGGTTTGGGAGAATGGAGAAGCGCCTGGAAACCAGTGGTGATCAAAGTATTGGGCACGACGACGAGGACAGTGGTGGCAGTCGGTGTTTATTCACACACACACACAGAGCCCGCCCCGCAATGATGCATCTATCATCTCCACAGTACAGACGAGGAAACAAACGGCAATCTGGGAAGGTCATGGCTCTTGCCCAGAGGTGGCACCAGGTCTGACCCGAGGTCTGACCCAAGAGCTTGTGTTATTAAACCCTGGGCCGCGCTGTCCTTGACCACTTCCCCTGCCTTCACACTCCTGGTTCTCAGTGCGGTCCCTGCAGCCCTGGCCTCTGGTCGTCTCCCTGACCCCTCCGCCGCACCCCGGGCTTCTCTCCCTGCAGCCTCCTTCCTCCCCTCCCTTGGGGGCCCCAGACTTTGGCCCCACCTCAGTCAGCGCCCCATAAACCCAGCCACTGACTACACCCCCACCCCGTAGGCCCGGCCCTGCTTCCCACCCTCCTTCTAAGCTGAGCTCCCACTGGGACCCATGTGGGACGGGACCCACGTGGGACAAGCCCCACATTATCCACGTGGCGCTGCAGGGCTTGGTCATTCTTTCACAGGCCCCCCCCCACCCCGGGCCTCGGGCGGGGCCTGCAGTCCCGTACTCCTCCGACTTCACCAACAGAGCTTCGGGCATGGATGGCCCCGGCAGGGCCAGACCCTTCCTGGGGCCAGAAGCTTGGCTGCCACGAGCCAGAGTTGCTCCTGGGAATGGCACGCCAGGGTGCAAGGACGGAGGTCAGGGACAGGCCTGGCACATGGGAACCAGGTAGGTTCTCCCACAGAGAATGGGTGTGGGAGAAGGCTAGGGTTCATTGCCTTTTCTCAGGCATTTATTGGGAAGGGACACAGAGAAGGCCTGCCCTGAAGGAAACAGTCGCTTTAATGTCCCTGCAGCTCTCTGTAGCTTGCAAACTTTCCAGCCCATTACTTTATCTTTACCTCTCACAGAAACCGGGGGGTGAGGCAGCCTAGGAAGACTGTGCCCGATTTATAGATGAAGAAGCCAAGGCTGAAAGAAGGGAAGCAAATTCCCTAATTTAACACAGTTACTAAAATAAAAAAATAGTATCGGGTGAATGTCTATGTGTGCCCCGCCTCCCCGCCTGGAGTGGGCGGGATGGAGGTGGGGAAAGAGGCCTCTGTACCACATTGTCCCCCTGCATGACGAGGAGGGACGCTGCTGTGCCTTTCTGACCTGGAGGGGTCAGAGCTTGCTAAGCAGCCAGGCACACCTCCAGTCCAGATGGCAGGGCGTGGCGGGTGATTTATTGCCATTCGTGACCAACACACTCTGATCAGCACCCAAACTCCTCCGTGACAAATCACGGTGCCTGTTATCCCCACGGCCCCACGGCAGACCTGGCCTCTTGAAGCCAGGAGCTGAGCGCCCTGTGGCCTGGGCTCGACCCCACTGCGTGGCCAGCGCCTCCTCCCCACGCCCCGTGGGATGGGGAGGCTAATTTATTCAGATGCGTGACAGCTAACCAGCTTATCTAACTAGAGTGAAATAATTTTCTGAATTATTCATGTGATATCTGAAATCACAAGTCTAGGAACAAATTTAGCTACCCCAAAAACTGCAAATAAAGGCTGCCTCCTTAAAAACGCATCGGGCAGGGCAGGCAGGATAGCCGGAGCACAGAGGGCGCTGAGCACATCCTTGGAGGCCCCGCACCGAGGGGGCCGCCCACGAACCGGCCGAGGAGTGCGGGGCACTGCGGTCAGGCGGGGAAGGAGAGGAGGCACTTGGCCGACTGAGGCATTTACAGCCTGAGCAGGACCTCGTGTCCTCCAGATCTGGCAGCTGACCCTCCAGAGGGTCACAGGGGTCCTTTTCGCCGCCTTGGGCATCTTCGCCTTATCACTGTCACACTCTCATGATGTACAGGACCGTCCCCCCAGCATCCTTCCTGATGGCAGCACCCATGAGCCCACTGGCCTCCCCCGGAGCCCTGCCAGGGCAGACCTAGCCACAGCGAGCACGCCGGACACCCCCAGTCCAGACGACAGGGTCCTCTGACTTTCCGCGACACAGGAAGTCGCAGTCAACCGGGAGGCAGCAGGCTGGAGGGAGCAATTTCCAAGCCTCGGGTCCAGCTTCCAAGTACGTCCAACACGGTGGCTCCCCCGCTCCCAGAGCAAGCAGTCCTGCCACGCTTTGTTTCTGCAGGAAACAAATGTGCTCTTTGAAAAATGCACACCGATAGTGCACAGGCCACCTCGTGGTACTGTGTGTCACAGCACTGTGGCTTCACCAGCAAAGTGGCTGCCTCGCCGAAGGCTCAGCGGATGGTGTGCGTTTTTAGCAATAAAGTATCTTTAATCAAGGTATGTGCACTGGTTTTTTAGACATAATGCTATTGCACACTTAATACACTACAGTGTAGTGTAAATATAACTTTTCTATGCACCAGGAAACCAAACAATTCATGTCACTCACTTCATTGCAGTATTCGCTCTATTGGGGGGTCTGGAGCCAAACCCACAACGTCTGCAAGGTGTGCCTACACTTGCAATTCATGGCAGGAGCAGCGGTGGGTGTGGGCATGGGCCCCACCTCTGCCAGCCTCGCTCGGAGGGGCGATTCCGAGCTCAGTCGTGACCTCGGAGAAGCCACAGTGAGTCCTCGCTCAGTGTGGCCGAACGGTCTGTGGCTTCAAACACAGTGACGTGTAAGGAACCCAAAGCCACCATTGGCTGATCGATGCAAACAAGAGTTAAGTTCCTGGTTGTCACATCAACGTGACCACAAAACGACATCTGATGAAACGATGTCCAAGGGCCTGCTGTGCACACACCCTGAGGGCTCCAAGTGGTCAATAGAAAAATGAACTGTTCTCGAATCCCAGCCAGCAAAGGCTCACTGCACACCCCTGTGTGCCCCAGGCTGCTGGAGGCAGGGGTACGAAAGGAGAGGGCCGGGAGGGGACACGGCCGCGGTCACAGGCCCGCGCCCACGCTGGCAGCAGCCAGATGCGGTGACGGTTCAGTGGCCCCAGGTTAGGCGGCCTCGGCTGACCTGCCACGCTCTGCTCCACAGCCCTGTTTCCTGATTCTCGTTCTCCCCTGTGTCTACAGAGGCAGGATGGAAGGATGAATGGGTGGGTGGGTGGATGGATGGATGGATCGATAGATAGATAGATAGATAGTCAGACAGACAGACAGACAGACAGACAGATAAAAAACAACTTGTTGAATAAAGAGCAAGCAAATTTTTCTCTGTGTCCTCAGGCTCTGGGCGCAGCGGAGGCCGGGAGGGCAGGTCGCAGAGCTGACCAGAGATGCAGGAATAATGAGACTAAGAACAACAGAGCCCATCCTGCTGGGACCTCAGCACCAGGTACAGGGAAGGGAACAGACGAAGCACCTGGAAAAGCCTCGTTCACACTCCAGGGGACCGACACCCCAACAGTGGAGACAGGAAGAAACCCCAAGAGCCTTCCACTCTGGCGCCCAGAGAGCCTGTGCTCTGAAGCGCCTTGCTGCGGGAACCTGGAGCTGAGCATGCTGCGGCACCAGCCCGGGAGCAACACACTGGCGGGGGTGTCCAGCTTCGAGAAGAGCAATCAAGCAGAGACCACGAGTTGTCAGGAATTTAAACAGAGCCGGGGCCTGGACGCTGCCCCCACCACTTCAGTGTCGGTCAGTGAGGCAGAAAGTAGGGCGCCAGCTCCCTGGTGCCAAGGTGCTGTGTATTTTTATAACTAGGTTTGAACATCATCAAGTGATGAGCTTATAACATTGCTGTCCCCTAGGGCACGGCCTCAATTTATGAGCCTTATTTTTAACAGAAAAGGAACAATTCTGAATCAAACACCACTAATACCTCAAGGTCCCCTGGGAGGATCAGCATCTGGCGCAGAGCGATCAGATGCAGTATCAGGGCGGATGGCCTGGCCACAATGCATCCTGCGTGCTGGGTGCTGGGGCTGCCTGGGACTAGGCATCCACAGGGCGTGCCCGCCCAGCTGTGATCTGCCTCCTCCTCCTCCCTCTCCTCCCCATCCCTAGAGCACTCTCTCCTCTCTGGGTGCCTGTACCTGCTCCTCAGACGACTCAGAAGGGCAGGCTGGGCACATCACATACTGGACCCACAAGGGGTGTGAGGCCTCACCCAGTCACCTGCACATAAGTCAGGGATGGAGCCCAGCCTTCATTTCTCAGGGTCCCCGGTCCTGCAGAGGCACCGGGCTTTCAGCAAGGGGTTCGCCCAGCCTGAAAGACATCCCAGGGAGACGCCCCAGCATTCTGAGGCTGCAGTTGGGCCCCATGTGGCCAAGCTAGGCCTGATGGCAGAGCACTGAGTACTCACCAGAACTTGATCGCCCTCCTCCTGGACCGCCAGCTAGATGGCATTTCCCAGCTGCCCCTCTGGTGAGGTACAGCCCTGCACCCAAGACCTGACCAACAGAAGGTGGGCACAATTGTGTCCCTGACCCATACAAACCTCTCACAGGACATACACCCTGCTGCTTTCTGTTCTGGCTGGACTGCAGATGACCAGTTAGTGACCATGGGTCACTGCAGTCGGCCATGTCATGACTTCAAAGGGGCCCGAGTCTGTGAATCAATAAATCAGTGTCCTGACCAGGGTCACCCCCGTTGAAGCAGGGTAAATGAGAGATAAACTTGATCACATCATTGGTCTGAGCCACTGAAACGTCCAGGGTTCTGAAGCTCCCAGGTCCCCCCAGGGGCTGTGACCCATGCTGACCGACTACGCGGCAGATGCAGAGCGAGAGTTTAAGGATCAGGGACACACATCAGCCACCCAGAAAAGGAACAGAGACCCTAGTGGGCTCAGTCCTGGCCAGAACTTACCACAAACAGATGCACCTGAGTCCCGGGTGCAGCCCTGGCCTCACACAATAGAAGGCAGGAAAGGAGCGCCTGCCCTCAGGGCTCCCACAGATCCCTCCCCTATGAAAAGAGACGCACCCACAGCTGCTAATGGTCTTCCCAGAGACACCGAGCACGGTGCCTGCCCCAGGTGATTCTGCTTTGACAAGTCAATGCATTCAGCTACCCCGACTTCTCCGAGGGAACCTCTGGGCCGGGGCACTAGACCTCCCTAGGCCTCTGCCTTGACTGCCTAGTCTCACTGCCAGCCGTGACCAGCCTGCAAGTGGGTCGTGTCTGAGGCAGGCCTCACACAGCTCATTCAGAGAAGCTTGTGACTTCTGAGCAGGGAAGGAGAAGCAGGAGCCTGGGGCAGGCACTTGCAGGGGACCTCAGCCTGGTGTAGGCCCCGCTGTAATGGGGCAAAGAGGGCTGGTGGGGGTGACATCGGAGGCTGCGTGCACATGAAGCCTTACATAATGTTGGCTGATGGTCCCAGACAGAGAGAAGTGGGGAAGCAGGAGGGGCTGAGGGCTCTGGCCAAGCTATGGAAGTCCCTGATTCTCTTCACTTTTCCACCCACCAAGCCCCAAGGGGCAGACCACTGGCTCAGAAGCTAACCTTAGCAGAGAGAGCAGCCTTCCAGCCTTGAAAGCCCAGCTCCAAGCAGTCACGTCGGCACAGAAGCGCATCCTTACCTTGGGCAGTCTGCTCAGGCTCCGTGTGATTCAAGCCTCCAAGGATGGTCCAGCCATGTGCAGCCAGGCAGATGGACTAGAGACCCTGCTCTGGGGGGTGGAAAGGGAGTCTGGAGGGGAGGCGTAGGCAGGGGAGCTCCAAGCTGCCCACCGGCAGTGGCTTCAGGCAGTGGTGGGGCAGGGCGGAGCTGGGCGCAGGCGGAAGCGCCCACCCAGGGCCCCAGGAAAGCCCCCAAGGATTTCTGCCTGCCCCCAAAGTGACAGCCTTACATCCCATCTGCTGACTAGTGGCTGCCTGCTGCACGCTACCCAGTCGGAGGCCAGCCTACAGCGGGGGCTCGGGGGCACCTGGGAATGCCAGCACGGGAGCTGCACTGAACGGACCACCTTCTCCCTAGCCCGACCCCATTAAGCCCTAACACGGGATCACCTGGAGCTCAGGAGCATGCCCTGAACTGTTGCTGCAGCTTCTCCTTTGCCCAAAGGTTCTCCTGGCATCTGGAGAACAGCCACTGGGGAGCCTGCCCCCACTCCTCCTGGCCCAGCCCCTCCCTCTCCTGAGCCTTCCATACTCACACGCTCTTCTTCCACCTGTGGCCACCCCGATTGCTCACCAAGTGGGGTGCAATGGGTACCTAGGCTCAGGAAATACTGCATTTAATGGTGCCCACATTCAGGGGCTGGGTGAACAAATCCCCGTCTCTGCCTGAACTTTGAACTAATCCACGGAATAAGATACTAAGGTAGGGTCCCCCAGGGGATCCCCAGGCTCAGGCTAGCAGGGCGGTGGCCTCACCTTGGCCACGTACACTCCCTGAGCTGAGCTGAGCTGAGCTGGCACTGGCTGGAGCTGTGCTGTGAAACAAGCCATGCACCTGTGCAGCACTTTCCCCGCGACCAACCCAGGAAACTGATGAATATCTTTGCAACCATGGTCCAAGTAGTTTCCAGGAACTTTGTATCAGCCTGCCAGCCTTGTTTTTTGGTAACAGTGAGATCGGTGATTCATGCCTGGTCTCAAAGAGGCATCCAAAAGGCCTCTACAATGAGGCCAGGACCATAGCAAGAAATATTCCTGTGTGGCCGGCAAGGTATAAGGAGCCAAGACTACACTCCCGGCTCCCAGGTTCAAGGTGTTCCAGGTACATGTTGGGGATTCCTGGTCCAAGAGAAAAAGTGCTCTCAGCCCACTAGCAAAGAGGTCAATTGCCGCAGTGTATCCTTGCCCTGCAATAAACCGCGGATTCTCCAGCGTCACCCTGCAGGGTGCTGCGAGTCTTGTTTAGCCGCCGTCTTTCATGCTGCACTCCAGAACCACACTGCCATGGGATGGGACTCCAAGCGTGCAAGCGTTTCCACCTTCTGTAAGAAACAAAAAGGTTCTTCTGAATTAAAGCGTGTGATCGTGGCAACTTGAATTTAAAATCAGACTTTGTAACTGAATCAAATGCTATGCAATTAAGCAAATGAATGACTAATGAAATGATTATAAAGCACTTTGTGGACATGTTATGTAGATGCAGGCAGAATAAAACAAATGAGAGGACAGCCCCGACGCTTCTGGCTTGGGAGAGCGCAGCTCTGAGTCCTCCTTCGGGACACCGGCTCCAGTCTTCAAAACCACGCCTTTGCCTGACAGTTCTCAAGCCGGGCACTTTGGAAGGAGTTGTGCATCCTTGCCACTGGTTCGGGATTTGCCTGTGAGCCTAGGTACCCATTGCATCCCACCTGGGGAGCAATTGGGGTGGCCTCTGGTGGGGAAGCTGGGAGAAGTTCTGCCGTGTCAGGAAGTGGTCCCTTGATGAGCCCTTTCACCAGTTAAGTGACCTGCGGTCACATAGATTTGTAACCTCTTTTGAGGCTCAAGACTATCTGCACATACCCCCCAGCCAGGTGGGAGCAAGGACTTCACCCCCTCTCCCCTCACCCATGTCCGAGGTCAATCCAGATTCATTACAGTAATGGCTGAGGCCCATGGAGTCCAGGACACACAGCCTTTGGCACTGAAACTGCCGGGGAGTGGCTGGACAGAGTGGCCTCCCAGGCATTTTTTCCCTGTTCCTCTACCCAGAGAAGGCTTCTCAGAGACGCAGGGGCATCAAGAAGGGACTGTTTGTGCCAGAGCCAGCTGAGTACCTTGGAGGGATGGTTCTGGGGAAAGGTGGGAGTGAGAACCGAAGACTCGTGAGAAAAGCTGCCCATCGATCACCCTGCCCACCCCACTTGTGCAAGTTCAAGTGCAAGTGCAAGTTCCCGCAACTGCAGTTAATATCCCCCTGCCGTTGGGATGTCTGGTGGCCCCATTCTCCGCACTTCCAGGCTGGGACTCCACCTCCACCACCGAGGACTGCCTGGCCTCCTCACCAGCAGGGCCCATGCACTCTGCGGAAGCAGAATCCGCGCAGCATCAACTCCTGCCCCTCCCCGCCTTATCGCCTGTCGCTCCAGAATGGTTTGTGCTTGGAGCAACCAGTCATTTCATAGACCATCAATGCCTGGCCACGCATGGGGAACTGCTCTTCTGCAATTAAAGTTTCTAGACTCTAGTCACAATTTGACTGTAAATATGATGTAATTTTAATTAAGTTTGCTTTCCATGAGGGAAAAAAGCATCCAGAATCCAAACAGCATGGGTGGGACCACATCAAAATTACAACTAAACTGCATTCAGAACTGCCTGAAACCTAGCTGAAGGGAGGTCCTACATCTAGGGATTTAAGAAAGCCATATCAGACTGGTAGGTGGGGTGGAGATGGAGAAGGGGCTGGTCTGAAACCACGTGTGGTGGATAAAAATCAGGAGGAATATCTCAGCTTCTGAGGTTCCCCCTAGGCCCATACCAGGCCCCTCCAGCTCAGGGTTCCAGTGCCAGGAAGAGAAACCCCCGTAATTTCTGTCTGTAAACACCAGGAGGGATTGAGACTGATGGAAACAGAGGGTTTCCGGAGTCCCAGGCATCTCTCTTAAAGGGCCCATGCACAGACTTACTGACTCACTTCCTCTGAGCTCCAGCACTAGGGAAGCAGCTGGAAAGGCACCAGGAACATGTGGGGAGGAACTGAATTGTCTGGTGTCAAGGCAAGAGCTGCAGGGTGGGGAGGCCACTTTCTTCCAGACAGAAATGCTGGCAGAGGCCATTGTCCCTTTGCTGAGCCCTCCCCCGAAAAAGCCCACAGGCTAGTGCAATATCAGAGTCTCCATCAACCTGGCTCACACTGTTCACCCCGCCCCACTTGACTTACAGGCCCCACCCAAGTTATTTCCACTAGCTTTTCCTTATGAATGGTCTGTCTTGGTTCATGCTTCAGATTTTCCTAAAACTTCTGAAACAAGCAACATCTGACCTCAGTGAGCCCCACACCTCTCACTAAGTGGCCGCAGGCCCACTCTAGCAGCAGCCAGCCGTGGTGCACAGCTTGGCCTCGCCCAGGCCCCTCCAAGCCCAGCACAAGTAGCGGTCATCTGCAGATCACTTCGTAGCTCATGAGGTGGCAGCTGACATTGGCCTGCATCTCCCAGGAAGCCAGCACAGCTGGTGAACAGTTTCAGATCACGAAGCACCACCCAGCCACCTCCACAAGTGACACACCCAAGGGACGAACTCAGCAGGCGCCAGAGCCCTGCTGAAGTAAGTGCTGCTCCATGGGGTGAGCCCCTGCACAGCAGATCCTCTATGTTGGTTGGTGGTCACAGCCAATCCTTGCAGCCCATCAGCCTGGGGATAAATCCCTCCCATTGATGTGCCAACAGCAATCAAGAGTCAACTACAAGAGGAGGGTGGGACAGGGCACCTGGAATGCCCAGCCTGGAGGATCAGAGGCTGTGCCACTGGATGCTACAGGACACCTACTACATAAGGCCACTCTACCAAGCCTGGGAGACATAGCAGCTCTACTTAATACAGAGAAACAAGCCCTGGCTGGTGTAGCTCAGCGGATTGAGCGCGAGCTGGGAACCAAAGGGTCCCAGTTCAATTCCCAGTCAGGGCACATGCCTGGGTTGCAGGCCAGGTTCCCACTGAGGGCCATGTGAGAGGCAACTATACATTGCTGTTTCTCTCCCTCTCTTTCTCCCTCCCTTCCCCTCTCTCTAAAATAAATAAAATATTTTTAAAAAATACATAGAAACAAACACAGGGAATCTGCCAAAATGAGACAAAGAAACATGTCCCAAGTGAAAGAACAGAACAAAACTCCTGAAAAAAAGAACTAAATAAAATGGAGACAAGCAATCTAATCAATGCAGAGTTCAAAACACAGGTTATAAGGATGCTCAACAAACTTACTGAGAACTTCAACAGCATAAAAAAAGGACATGGCAACCACAAAAACAACCAGTCAGAAATTAAGGATATATTACTGAAATGAGCCCTGATTGGTGTGGCTCAGTGGGATGGGCATCAACCTGCAAACCAAAGGTTACTGGGTTTGATTCCCAGTCAGGGCACAAGCCTGGGTTGTGGGCCAGGTCCCCAGTTAAGGGTGTGTGAGAGACAACCAATGAATGTTTCTCTCTCACATCAATGTTTGTCTCCATCTCTTTCTCCCTCCCTTTCCCTCTCTCTAAAACTAAATAAATAAATGAGTGAAATGAAGACTAATTTACAAGGAATTAACAGTAGAGTAAATGAAACAGAGGATCAGATCAGCAATTAGGAATATAAGGAAGCAACAAACACCCAATCAGAACAGCAAAAAGAATCTAAACAAATGAGAATAGTGTAAGGAGCTTCTGAGACAACTTCAAGCAAACCAACATTTGCCTCATGGGGGTGCCAGAAGGAGAAGAGAAAGAGCAAGAAATTGAAAACCTATTTGAAAAAATGACCAAAAAAACTTTCCTAATTTTGTGAAGGATATAGACATACAAATCCAGGAAGCACAGAGAGTCCCAAACAAGTTGAACTCAGAGAGGCCCACACCAAGACACATATTAATTAAAATGGCAAAGGTTAAAGACAAAGAGAGAATCTTAAAAGCAGCAAGAGAAAAGCAGTTAGTGACCTACAAGGGAACTCCCATAAGACTTCCAGCTAATTTCTCAACAGAAACTTTGCAGGCCAGAAGGGAGTGACATGAAATATTCAAAGTGATGAAAAGCAAGGACCTACAACCAAGATTACTCTACCCAGCAAAGCTCTCATTTAGAATCAAAGGACAGATAAAGAGCTTCCTAGACAAGGAAAAGTTAAAGGAGCTTATCATCACCAAACCAATATTACATGAAATAAGGGTTTCTCTCTCTCTCTCTCTCTCACCTCCTCTTCCTCCTCCTCCTCCTCCCTTTCTCTCTCTCTAAAAGCATTGAAAAAATAAATGTGCTCAACTGAGGATCAAAAAAAAGAAAAAGCGGAAGAAAAGGATCAAAAATATGAACATTAAAATGGCAATGAATACATATCTGTCAATGGTTGTATCTAAAACAAAATAAACAAACAAGCAGAACAGAAACAGATTCATAGATAGAACAGTTTGACCGTTGTCAGATGGGAGGGGTTTGGGGACGTGCATGAAAGAGGTGAGGGGATTGAGAAGTACAAATCGGTTGTTACAGAGTAGTCATGGGGACGTAAAGTACAGCACAGGAAACATAGTCAATAATATTCTCATAACTGTGTGTGGTGTCAGATGGGTGTGAGATTTATCAGGATGACCACTTAGTAAGTTATATAAACATCTAATCACTGGGGTGTACCTGAAACTAATATAATATTGTATGTCAACTAGTTGAAAAATTAAAAATTATTTAAATAAAATTTAAAAACAGCATGGGTGAGGCCAAAGCCTTCTTCACAAAAGCCCTTGGAACAACATGGAAGCCCCTTTCTTAGGAAAACTGTCCACTTAGTATCCACTTTACCTTGCTGTTGGAGCCTCTGCAGCCCCTCAGTGAGCATGAAAACGGAGACGGCCTTTGGTGAGGCTGAGGAAGAGGTAAGGAGAGTAGCAGATGCTGCAGAGGCCGTGCGTGGCTACAGGCCGCGCAGATCCTCATCCAGACTGGAGCAGCAATTGCTTCACTGGGACGTTGCTTTGAAACACAATGTGGCAGGGGAAGCAAAGGCAGCCAGCTGTGAGCTCCAGGTAGAGGCACCCAGAGCTGTCCTCAGAGAGGAGCGTGTGCACCTGGGCACAGGGCCACCTGCCCCGGCAGGAGAGCACTCCAAAAGGGATTCTTCTCTCCTGCCCTGGACTGTGGGGACGGCAATGTCATGGCGGTCTGGGCCTGGTGTGGGATGCAGGAACACTATGGCCTGCTCACTTGTAGTGGCCACCTCCAGGAGCGCTTAGGATCCGGGTCAGCACCACAAGTAGCCCAAAGTGAAGCACTTTGTCCACTGAATTTCATTCTGTCCTCCCTATGCTGGGAGGTGGACATTATTATCCATATTATCCATATTTGACATACAAGGAAACTGAGGCAAAAGGGAGGTTAAGTAACAAGGCCATGCCTCAGTCCTGGGCTGGCCTGAGTCTAGTCCTAAGTGAACCTTGGATGAGACCTAAGCTTTGGATTTTTCAGGCACTTTGTAATGGACAATGCATCGATCAGCCCAGATGCCCTCCCCCAGTTCTAAGCACCCCTGTCCTGCTCTGACCTCCTACCCCACTAGGAACCCAACCCTGGGGTCATTGTGCCTGGGGACTTCTTCCAGGCTTTGGTGCAGTGTGGGTGACCTGTAGGGAACCTTGGGCCTGAGCTAAAGTCTCTGCAGTTTTGTCTGTGTTATGTTTATCAGGTCAATAGATAACAACATTGACAATGACAAGGACAAGGACAAGGGCAAAGCTAGCCAACATTTATTGTCCCAGTGCCAGCTACTAAGTTAAGCATTATCTTATAACATTCTCATATCGTACTTTAGGGTAGATACTGTTATAATCCCATTTTATAGACGAAGAAACTGAGGCTGATGTAGGCGAGCCATCTGTGGGGAGACAGAGTCTGGAATCCAGGGGTCCACACTTTTAACTCCTGTGCTTTTAAGGTCATTTTCAGAAAACCCAGCTCATAGATGCCTGGCACTTCAGAGACAAATTATCCACATAACAAAGGATCTTTTACTTTGGGAAGATGGAGGCATAGGTAGATACACTTTGCCTCCTCACATAACCAAGAGAAGGACAACAACAAATTTAAAAACAAAAAACAACCAGAACTGCCAGAAAATCGAACTGTCTGGAAGTCCAACAATTGAGGAGTTAAAGAAGAAACATTCATCCAGACCGGTAGGAGGAGCGGAGACTGGCAGCCGGGGCGGAGAGGACTCATGGCAAGGTGGCAGCTGGTGGACCAGGCAGTCTCACATTTGAGTGCAGATAAACTGGGAGGAACAACTAGGCAAAAAGACAGACTGCGCAACCCAGGGTTCCAGTGCGCGGAAATAAAGTCTCAAAACCTCTGACTGTAAAAACCTGTGGGGGTTGTGGCAGCGGGAGAAACTCAGCCTCATGGGAAAGTTCATTGGAGAGACCCAAAGGGTCCTAGAATGTACACAAACCCACCTGGGAATCAGCACCAGAAGGGCCCAATTTCCTTGTGGATAGTGGAGGGAGTGACTGAAAGCTGACTGAGAGCCAAGCAATCAACATTGTTCCCTCTTGGACCCCTCCCCTACATGCAGCACCACAACTCAGGGAAGTGGGTTGCCCCGCCCTGGCAAATATCTATGGCTCCACCCCTTACTACATACAGGTGGTTGGAGACCAAAAAACGGCTCAAATGAAAGAACAGATCAAAGCTCCAGAAAAAATACAACTAAGCAATGAAGAGATAGCCAGCCTATCAGATGCAGAGTTCAAAACACTGGTAATCAAGATGCTCCAGAATTGGTTGATTATGGTCACAAAATAAAAGAAGTGAAGCTATGAAAAGTGAAATAAAGGAAAATGTACAGGCAACCAACAGTGAAGGGAAGGAAACCAAGATTCAAATCAACAATTTGGAGCAGAAGGAAGAAATAAACATTCAACCAGAACAGAATGAAGAAACAAGAATTCAAAGAAATGACTTCCTAAGATGGCAGCATAGGTGAATGCACCGTACCGCCTCGCACAACCAAACAAGGAAAAAAAATCAGAAATCTATACATCCAAACACAGCCAGATCTGATAGAAAATCATA
>PVJI01017074.1:0-36602 GCA_004026765.1 Micronycteris hirsuta | reverse complement strand
ACTATGTTGAATAGAAGTGGTGATAGTGGGCAACCTTGTCTTGTTCCTGATCTTAGTGGGAAAGATTTTAGTTTTTGTCCATTGAGTATAATGTTGACTGTAGGTTTCTCATATATGGCCTTTATTATGTTGAGGAATGCTCCCTCTATTCCCACTTTGCTAAGTGTCTTTATCATAAATGGATGCTGTACCTTATCGAATGCTTTTTCTGCATCTATTGATATGATCATGTGATTTTTGTCTTTGCTTTTGTTTATGTGATGTATTACGTTTATTGTTTTGTGAATGTTGTACCATCCTTGCATCCCTGGGATGAAATCCACTTGGTCATGGTGAATGATCTTTTTGATGTATTGCTGGATGTGGTTTGCTAATATTTTGTTGAGGATTTTAGCGTCAATGTTCATCAGTGATATTTGCCTGAAGTTTTCTTTCTTTGTTGTGTCTTTTTCTGGTTTTGGGATTAGGATGATGCTGGCATCATAAAAAGAGTTTGGGAGTCTTCCATAATTTTGTATTTTTTGAAATAGTCTGTGAAGGATAGGTGTTAGTTCTTCCTTAAATGCTTTGTAGAATTCTCCTGTGAAACCATCTGGTCCAGGGCTTTTGTGTGTTGGAAGTTTTTCGATTACTGCTTTAATTTCATCCGCTGTTATTGGTTGGTTCAGGCTTTCTGTTTCTTCCTTATTGAGTTTTGGAAGATTATATTTTTCTAATAATTTGTCCATTTCTCCTAGGTTTTCATATTTCTTGGCATACAGTTCTTCATAGTGGTGTCTTATAATCCTTTGTATTTCTGTGGCATCAGTTGTAATATCTCCTCTTTCATATCTGATTGAGTTTATTTGGGTCCTCTCTCTTTTTTTCTTGATGAGCCTGCTTAAAGGCTTGTCTATTTTGTTTATCTTTTCAAAGAACCAGCTCCTGGATTCATTGATCCTTAGAATTGTGTGTTTAGTCTCTATGTCATTTAAGTATGCTCTGATCTTGGTTATTTCCTTCCTTCTACTTGCTCTGGGTTGTCTTTGTGTTGTTCCTCGAGTTCTTGTAGGCGTAGGATTAGGTTGTTTGTGTAAACTGTTTCTGTTTTTTTTAGGTAGGCCTGTATCGCTATGAACTTCCCTCTCAGGACTGCCTTCACTGTGTCCCATAAGTTTTGGGTTGTTGTAAGTTCATTTTCATTTGTTTCAAGGAACTTTTTGATTTCTTCCCTAATCTCATCCTTGACCCATTCATTGTTTAATAGCATGCTATTCAGCCTCCATGATTTTGAGTGTTTTGGGTTTTTTTCCCTTGGGTTGGTTTCTAATTTCAGACCGTTGTGGTCAGAGAAAATACTTGGTATGATTTCAATTTTCTTGAATTTGTTGAGGCTTGTTTTGTGTCCTATCATATGGTCTATTTTTGAAAATGTTCCAAGTGCATTTGAAAAAAATGTATATTTAGCTTCTTTGGGGTGAAGGACCCTATATATATCAGTTAAGTCCATTTCTTCTAGGGCGTTGTTCAATGCCACAATGTCTTTGCTGATATTTTGTTTGGAGGATCTGTCCATTTTTGACAGTGGGGTATTGAAGTCCCCTACTATAATTGTGTTGCTATCAATGTCTTTCTTGAAGTCCTCCAAGGATTTTCTTTATGTACTTGGGTGCTCCTGTGTTGGGTGCGTATATATTTACAATATTTATGTCTTCTTGGTCAATTCTTCCCTTGAGTATTATAAAGTGTCCTTCTGGGTCTCTCTTTATGGCCCTTTTTTTGAAGTCTGTTTCGTCTGATATGAATATTGCTACCCCAGCTCTTTTTTCTTGTCCGTTTGCTTGGAAAACTTGTTTCCAGCCCTTCACTTTCAGTCTGTGTAAGTCTTTTGTCCAGAGTTGGGTCTCTTTAGGCAGCATATGTGTGGGTCGTGCTTTCTTATCCATTCCGCTATTCTATGTCTTTTAATTGGAGTATTTAATCCATTTACATTTAAGGTTATTATTGATAGGTATATTCATTGCCATTTTTTTTTGTACCTGTGTTCCTCACTCTCTCTCTTTCCCTTCCCTTCCTTAAATCAGTCCCTTTAGCATCTCTTGCATAGCTGGTTTGGAGGAGGTGTATTCTTTTAGACTTCTTTTGTCTGGGAAGCTCCTTATTTGGCCATCTATCTTGATTGAGAGCCTTGCTGGGTAGAGTATTCTTGGTTGCAGGCCTCTGGTTCTCATTACTTGGAATATTTCTTGCCATTCCCTTCTGGCTTGGAGTGTTTCCATTGAGAAGTCAGCTGCTAACCTTATCGGGGCTCCCTTGTATGTTACTTCCTGTTTCTGCCTCGCTGCCTTTAAGATTCTCTATTTGTCTTGGAATTTTGCCATTTTAATGATGATGTGTCTTGAAGTGGGCCTGTTAGGGTTCCTTTTTATTGGGACTCTCTGTATTTCCTGGATTTGTGTGGCTTTTTCTCTCATCAGATTAGGGAAGTTTTCCATCATTACTTTTTCGAACAGGTTTTCCATCCCTTGCTGCTCTTCCTCTCCTTCTGGTATCCCTATTATACGAATATTATTACATTTCATGTTTTCCTGCATTTCCCTTAATACCTCTTCATTCTTTCTGAGCCTCTTTTCCTGTTCTTGCTCTTTTTGGGTGCTTTTTTCAACCTTGTCCTCCAGCTCGCTGATCTGATCCTCTGCCTCATCGAGCCTGCTTTTGATTCCTTCTGTTGTGTTCTTCAGTTCAGATATTGTATTCTTCAGTTCCTCTTGGCCCTTGTGAATAGTTTCTATTTCCTTTTTCATGTTGACATAGTTTGCAGTGAGTTCATTATAGTTTCCCTGTAGTTTCTGGTAATTTTCTGTGAGTTCATCAAGCTTCTCAAGTTTTTTGAGCTGCCTGATAACATATGCTTTGAACTCAGTATCTGATAGTTGGCTTGCCTCTGTTTCATTTATCATTCTTTCTGGGGCTTCCTCCTTTCCTTTCATTTGGGGATTGTTTCTTTGTCTTCCCATTGTTTGTGAGACTCTTCTTGCTAGCCTCTGTTTCTTAAATGGATCTGTCCAGTTCTCTGGAGCAGCGAAGTTAATTTTATGTCACTGTCTCTGTTTTTGGGCTGACTCTTGTGTGGGTCCCACTCTATTCTGTTCACAATTCCAGGTTTTAATGTCTCACCTGTGGATAAAGAACAGAGGGGAAGGGAGAAAAAGAAGGAAAGGAAAGCAAAAGAAAAGGAAAAAGAAAGATAAAGAAAAAATAATACTAAAATAACATAAAATAAAAAATAAGAAATAAAAAGAAGCGAAAACTAGGAATACTAAATGAAGGGAAGGTAGCAGGAGTTAAAAAATATAGAGGGACAGGCCCGGCTGGTGTAGCTCAGTGGATTGAGCGCAGGCTGGGAACCAGAGGGTCCCGGTTCGATTCCCAGTCGGGGCACATGCCTAGGTTGCGGGCCAGGTCCCCAATGAGGGCCATGTGAGAGGCAACCATACATTGCTCTTTCTCCCTCCCTTCTCCTCTCTCTGAAAATAAATAAATAAAATCTTAAAAAAAATATATAGAGGGACAGATAGAAAGAAGGGTGGGGAAAAACAAACAATGAAACAAAGAGAAACTAAAAGAAAGGAAAAAAATATGGGAAAAAAAAGAGAAACCAAAAGGTTGGCTTTAACAGCGTCCTGTCAGGGCTGCTCCGGTCCTTCTGTCGGTGACAGGCTGGGAAGATATTAGGTTTCCTTTTCTCCCTTCCTGAGCTGCACTCTTAGCTGCCGTCCTGCCTCCAGCCAAGTTGCTAGGAATTCGCAGCACCTCTTCTGGGCTGCCTGACCCCCACACTGAGTCAGAGTTAGTGAGGTCTGTGTCTCCCCTCAGTGGGGCTCAATGGCGCTCCTCTGTTTTTCTCCCAAGGAGGGAGTATGCACCGCAGGTCTCTGATCACAGTGGCTGGGTTCTGTCTCAGGCCCTCCAGGAGTGAGTTCCGCGCCCCTGTATTCGTTGACCACTTTTGTCTCTGGATTTGGTGCTTGAAAGCCGCCAGCCTGGGCGCCCGGTAGGACACAACTCCCAGCCACCCCTGATTGTCTTCGCAAGGTGCACTCAGTCCTGGAGCTCTGGGCTTCGGGTCTCCCATTCAGTTCAATCTCTTAATTCCTCCCGCTGGGATCGCCAGCCTCTGCAGATCAGTCCCCACGTACGCACTGACCTCCGGCCTGCTGGGGACCGAGTCTCTCCCAACAGATGCGCGCGCCTGCTTTGGCTACTCACACACCCCAATCCAGCTCCCTCCCACGGATCCTGGAACAGACTGGGAAGCTGCTGCGACTGGATCCGCAGACCTCCCGGCTCCCTGCGAGTCCCGAGGGACCCCTTCGCTCCACAGCAGACTCCCTACCGTCTGATTTTTCAGTTTTATGTGCAACCTTGGTTGCCAATCTTCCCACTGGAATATAGCTGGGTGATCGTTCCGCTCCTCAGAAAATCGGCCAGATATCCCACCAGTGGGCTGGAGGAAGCCGATCCCGCTCCCTCCTACTCCGCTGCCATATTTTTTTCATTTCATGACTTTGAATACTTCTTTCCAGCCTCTTCTTGCCTACAAGGTTTCTTTTGAGAAATCAGCTTATAGTCTTATGGGAACTCCTTTGTAGGTAACTGTCTCCTTTTCTCTTGCTGCTTGTAAGATTCTCTCCTTATCTTTAATATTGGGTAATGTAATGATGGTAATGATGATGTGCCTTGGTGTGTGCTCCTTTGAGTCCAACTTCTTTGGGACTCTGAGCTTCCTGTACTTCCTAGAAGTATATTTCCGATACCAGATTGGGGAAATTCTCCTTCATTATTTTTCAAATAAGTTTTCCATTTCTTGCTCTTCCCCTTCTCATTCTGGCACCCCTGTGATTCAGATACTGGAACGTTTTAAAGTTGTTCTGGAGGTTCCTAAGCATCTCTTAATTTTTTTTTTTTAATTCTTGTTTCTTCATTCTGTTCTGGTTGAATGTTTATTTCTTCCTTCTGCTCCAAATCATTGATTTGATTCCCAGTCTCCTTCCCTTCACTGTTGGTTCCCTGTGTATTTTTCTTTATTTCATTTTGCATAGCCTTCACTTTTTCCTCCATTTTTTTCCCATGCTCAACCATTTCTGTGAGCATCCTGATTATCAGTGTTTTGAACTATGCATCTGATAAGTTGGCTCTCTCCTCATTGCTTAGTTCTTTTGCTGGAGTTTTGATCTATCCTCTCATTTGGGCCATATTTCTTTGTCTCGGTGCACCTGTTACATAGTAAGGGGTGGAGCCTTAGGTATTCACCAGGGCGAGACAACCTACTCCCTATGTTGTGGCGCTGTATGTTGGGAAGGGGTCACAGAGGGAACAATGCTGCTTGCTTGCCTCTGGGCTGGCTTTCAGTCACTTCCCCTGCTACTCACAAGCAAATTGGGCCCTTCTGGTGCTGAGTCCTGGGTGAGTGGGCTTGTGTATGTTCTACGACCCTGTTTGTCTCTCCTGTGAGGCTGGGAGTTTCTACTGCCGCTGCAACCCCCATAGGTTTTTACAGCCAGAGGTTCTGAGGCTCTATTTCCCTGCATTGGAACCCTGGGTTATGGGATCTGTCTTGCTCCCCAGTTGTTCCTCCAGGTTTATCCTCATGCAAATGTGGGACTGCCGGGTCCTCGAGCCACTGCCTTGCCACAAGTCCTCTCTGCCCTGGTTGCCTGTCTCTGCCCCTCCTACCAGTCCGGATGAATCTTTCTTCTTTATCTCCTTGGTTGTCGGACTTCCATACAGTTCGATTTTCTGGCAGTTCTGGTTATTTATTTGTTTTTAAATTTGTTCTTGTCCTTCTTTTGGTTTTGTAAGGAGGCAAAGTATATCTACATATGCCTACATCTTGGCCAGAAATGTGTGTGCTTTTCTTATTTAGATCAATTTGGTTTGACTTTTTTAGTTCTGAGCAGAAATAGCAAAAGGACTGTGTAAGAGAAAAGTTCTAGGCCATATTGGTTGTCTGAGGAAATCTTTCTTGATACCAGTGACAACCATCCTCATTGCAAAATAGCCTTGCCTCCCAAGTTTTCTGAAAGTCCGGAGGCAGCACATGAAGTGGAAATACAGTGGAAAGAAGGCCAGTATTAGAACCCAAGAGAATAGATTAAAATCTTGGCTTTGCTACATAGGGCCTTGGGCATGTGACGTCAGTGCATTTATTTATTTGTTATTATTTTTATCTGTACCTGAAGACATAATTTTCATTGCTTTTTAGATAAAAATTTGTTAATTTGCTAGAGAGAGAGCAAGGGTTAGGGGAAGGGGAGGGAGAAAGAGAGGGAAAGAAACATCGATGTGCAAGAGAAGCATTAATTGGTTGCCTCTTGCACGCCCCCAATGGGGGACCTGGCCTGCAACCAAAGCATGTGTGCTGACTGGGAATCAAATTGACCACTTTTGGGTTCACAGGCTGGTGCTTAATCCACTGAACTGCACTAGCCAGAGCTCATTGCTTTTTAGAGAGAGAGGAAGGGATAGAGAGAAACATCATGTGAAAGAGAAACATCATTTGGTTGTCCAGACCAGGGAGCGAAACTGCAGCCTAGGTGTGTGCCCTGATCTGGAATTGTACTGGTGACTTTTCTGTTTACAGGCCAGTGCTCAGTTCACTGAGCCACACTATCCAGGGCTCATAGATTTTTAGAGAGAGAAGGGAGAGAGAGAAGCATCATGTGAAAGGGAAACATCAATTAGTTGCTTGGACCGGGGAGCAAACCTGCAACCTAGGTATGTTCCCTGACCTGGAATCGAACCCAAAAACTTTTGATTACAGGACTATGCTCCAACCAGCTGAGCCATACCAGACAGGGTGTGATGTCTGTTCTTTTCTTTTCTTTTTTAAATTTTCACCTGAGGATGTGTTTATTGATTTTTGAGAGAGAGAGACATTGATGTGAGAAACATCAGTTGGTTGTGTGCCGCATGTGCCCCAACCAGGGATCAAACCCACAACCTAGATATATGCCCTGACCAGTAATTGAACCTTCAACATTTGCTCCAACCAGCTGAGTTACCTGGCTAGAGCATACGTCATTGCTTTTAATCTGCTTCACCTACACACCCTCTAGCTTTAAGGACCTGATATATAGTGGATTATAAATAGATGGGAACTGATATTGGTATGGAAATCACCTGATAGAGTTGGAGACCAGAAGTGTGGGGCTGCCCCACTGGTCTTGTGCAAAGTACTTCACTGATCTTTTACTCTATCAGTGAAATGAAGAAGAGAGTCCTTGTTTTACCTACCTATACAGAGTTTTCTGTGTAAGAAAAGGCAAGGGCCTGGCCCCTAGGGTGGATATGTGCAGAGATTCCATAAATTGCAGAAGGCCTTTGGCACCTTGCAAGGTCCTCATCACAGCTAGGGTGTCAACCTGTCTGTTTCCTTTCCTCACTTTCACTTCTTTGTTTGTGTATTCCTCACACTAGGATATGTTTTTATTGATTTTAGAGAGAGAGGAAGAGGGAGTGGGGGAGAGAGAGATATCAATGTGAGAGAAACATTGAGCAGTTGTCGCCCTTATGTACCCCAAAAGGGGTCAAACCTGCAACCCATGTATGTGCCTTGATCGGGAGTTGAACCTGTAACCTTCTGGTGTATGGGATGATACTCCAACTAACTGAGCCATCTGGTCAGGGCTCATCTCTTTTGTATTTAAGCCCTTTCAGGTTTTCTTTATTATCCATTGGCCTTTGTGTAGTGCTAGGCCTGTGGTAGGGTTTTGCTGAGTCCCGATGCTGCATGGTTTTCTTTCAACGCTTTGGGCATAGGAAATCAGAACTGAGTAGTAATAGCGCAGCCCTTGCTCCCACAGGTACCAAACCTTCTGTTCACACTGTTGCTCTCATTCCTTGTTCCACTTGATCCTCTCTGTGGCCCTGTGAGAGAGATCTCCCCCATTTTATAGAGGGGGAAATGAAGGTCTGTGTGTGGCAAGTGTGAAACAGAACCTAGCCATCCAGCTCCTAATTGGGTGCTTTTTTCTCTTTGTGGAATTATGGTTTCTACCACTACCAACACATGCTCGCTCATACACACACATGCATGAAAAGGTCTGGAACCAGTTTAATATGCAGGCTATCATATGTCACTTATGTTTTACATTTTGATTAGGAGTATCATGAACATCTTAATGGTAGGTGCTTATTAAACAAATCCTTATTAATTCAGATTAATTGGGAGAAATGGTGCAGATGGTCAGTGCAAACAAAAGACAAAGCCAATTATGTAGAATGGCCTATGACCTACTGCTTTATTGAACATGTAGCAACAGAAACCAACCCAAGTGCTATTTGATAGATGGCCTGTCTAACCCACTTTGACGAATTAATAAATAAGGACCATTTCTCATTGATAGCTCCTCTCTCTGCAGTTACAAATATATCCTCCTGTAATATTGCTTGCACTACTTTGCCTTGTAAACCTCCCTTTCCTGGATTAGAAAAGGGCAAATTTAATTTTGGGTGAGGTGTGGGAGCATCATAAGCTGTTAGAGGTTTTCACACATGTTCAAGAATGATTGAGGTGAGACCATCCAAACTATGAAGTATGACTAAAAAGTAATATGGCTGATTTTTAAAAATAACAACCTAGAACTTAAATGTGCAAATAGGTGATATCCCTTTCAAAGTAGTCTTCTTAAGAGATTGTATACATATTTCCCAAATATTTAATCAGTTGTGAAGACCCCTACTCAAAATCTTCAGAACCTGCAGCTCTTTCTTTTGGCAAGTCTTTCAGGGGTGGATTTGATGACTAATAGCAGGCTACTTGAGCTTATCACAGTGTTGGCAGGTCCAAAATGAGTTCTGAATATAAAAGCACAATTCTGGTTTGCTATAGGCCAAGGGGGCTTGCCCAAGGACCCTGAGGGCAATTGTGGTATCTTTTGGGCAGTGTCAGGTTGTTGGTGTAAATGTGCTCTGAGGTGACTACTCTTTTTTTTTTTTTTTAAATTATTTTATTGTTGTTCACTTACAGTTGTCTGCATTTACCCCCACCCCCAACCCCAGGCAAACCCACCTCCCTCCCTTGCTTCCACCCTCCCCCTTGGTTTCGTCCATGTGTCCTTTATAGCAGTTCCTGAATACCCTTGTCCCCATTATTCCCTTCCCCCTCCCCTCTGGTTACTGCCAGATTGTTCTAAATTTCAATGTCTCTGGTTATTATTTGTTTCTCTGGTTGTATTTTGCTTGCTTACCTCACAAGCGTCTTGGCTGTGGCTGATCTGAGTTCCCCGCTAGCTGATCTGGCCTTGGTGCCTTCTCTCATGAGTCCTTATATAAAACCCTTTAACATTTCATATAGTAAAGGCTGCGTGATGATGTACTTCTTGAACTTGACCTAATCTGAGAAGCACTTTATCTGCCCTTCCATTCTAAATGAAAGTTTTGCTGGATAGATTATTCTTGGTTGTAGGTCCTTGCTTTTCATGATTTGAAATATTTCTCTCCAGCACCCTTCTTGCTTGGGAGGTCTCCTTAGAAAAATCCGCTGATAGTCTTATGGGTATTCCTTTGTAGGTAACTGTCTCCTTTTCTCTTGCTGCTTGTAAGATTCTTTCCTTATTCTTGATCTTGGGTAATGTTATTATGATGTGCCTTGGTGCGTTCCTCTTTGGGTCCTGCTTCTTTGGGGTTCTCTGAGCTTCTTGGATTTCCAGGAAGCCTATTTCCTTTGCCAGATTTGGGAAGTTCTTGTTCATTATCTGTTCAAAAATACGTTCAATTTCTTGGAGTTCCTCTTGTGGCAGCCCTATGATCCGGATGTTGGGTCGTTTACAAATGTCTCTGAGGTTCCTGAGTCCCTCCTCATTTTTTTGAATTCTTGTTTCTTCCTTCTGGTCCACCCCATTGGTTTGAGTCCCAGCTTCCTTTTTTACCCTATTGGTTCCCTATAAATCTTCCTCCATTATCTTTATCGTATTGTTCATTTGTTCAGCTATTTCTTCCAGTTTTGTGAGCATCCTGATTACCAGTGTTTTAAACTGGGCATCTGTTATATTGGCTATCTCTTCGTCCGTTAGTTGTAATTTGTTCTGATCTTTCGTTTTGGCCATTTTCATTCTTTTTTATCTCGGCACACCTGTCGGAGTCTTAGGTGTTTGTCGGTGCCTGGCAACCTGGGTCGCTTTTTTGTGACGTTTCCTCTGGGGGTGGGGCCTGGGAGGGAGCAATGGCATCTGCCGTTCACCGCCGCTCCCTATCACCCTCTGCTCCCCAGTTCCCCACTGCCTTTTCCGCCAGTCTAGGCCCTGCTGGTTCCCACTGGCCTCTCCAGTTACGCCGCCGGCCTGCGAGGTTCACCCATTGCTTGGGGTAGTGTTTTATTTAGGCGCTCCCGGGGTGAGTTCCTCCGGGCAAACTGCCTCTCACTCCGCTCCTCTGCTCGGTTCTGCCCCCGCTTACCGGCCTGGACGTACGTCCTCCCCAACTTCCTGGGTGTCGGACTTCCCTTCAGTTCGATTCTGTCCATTCTGGCTGTTTATTTTTCGCTCTTGAGTTCGTTGTTTAAACTCTCTGGTTGTGAGCGGTGGTGCAGTGCGTCCACCTCTGCCGCCATCTTGGCGGAAGTCCCTGAGGTGACTGCTCTTTAAGGGGACAAGGTTCATCTTTTATCTGAGAGGACTAAAAGTTGGTCTTCCCTCCTAGTTAATAGTTAGTGAGTTATTCTTCCTCCCTGAATCAGTTATCTTGTCCATGGCATGATGTTGGAGTATGCATTATTCACTGAAAAAAATTCCTTATAATTTTAACCTAGGTAATACCAACCCCTGTAATTTTTATGCCTAAGAAGTATAAAAACTAGACATTTTAAAAATTAAAATACTCTATTTACGTTTTCCATTAGAAACTTTTTTTTTTCCTTTTGGTTTAAATTTACTCTTGGGTTTTAACTCTAATGGGTATACATGTACTAGATGATTTTATGATGAACAAATCGATCATAGTTACCCAAATTTCAGTTTGCTAGGTGTGAATTGTTACTCTTTGTCATGTTTACGTTATAAATGAAATACATAGAAAATCAATTTTATTATTGAAATCACAATGGTAAGTAGCTCAATATAAACTCTGACTCTTCAGTTTTCTCTGGGTTATTTTCTCTAGAATAAGCCCTTGACGAGTAGTGACTGAATGAATAAGCAGGTGAGCAAGAGTGAAGGAAAAGCCACATCTTAGCAAGAAAGGGTGTGAGTGGATCTGGAAGCTCTGCTTAAAGAGTGAGGTTCATGCAAGAGCTGCAGGTCAATGGGCACAGAGCAGGAGATGAATGTGAGCTTAAAAAGGGAGACCTCAGAGAACCGAGCGGAGGAGCGGAGTGAGAGGCAATTTGCCTGGAGAGACTCACGCCGCGAGTGCCTAAACAAAACACGACCCCGAAAAATGGGTGAACCCCGCAGGCCAGCGGCATATCCGGAGAGGACAGTGGGAACCAGCAGGGCCGAGACTGGCGGAGGAGGCAGTGAGGAACTAGGGAGCGGAGGGTAATCGGGAGCCAGTGGGGATCAGCAGTCGCCTTTGCTCCCTCCCCAGTCCTGCCGCCAGAGGAAAAGTCACAAAAAAAAAGCGACCCAGGTTGCCAGGCAACAGCGAACACCTAAGAATCTGATGAGTGCTCAGAGATAAAAAGAATGAAAATGGCCAAAATGAAAGATCAGAACAAATGACAACTAACGGATGACGACATAGTCAACCTATCAGATGCTCAGTTTAAAACGCTGGTAATCAAAATGCTAACAACTGGAAGAAAGCTGGATGCAAATAAATGAACAAATGAAGAACACTATAAAGATAATGAGGGATGATCTACAGTGAACCAATAGGGAAAAAAAGGAAGCTGGGACTCAAACCAATAGTGTAGACCAGAAGAAAGAAACAAGAATTCAAAAAACTTAGGAGGGACTCAGGAACCTCAGAGACATCTGTAAACGACCCAACATCCGGATCATAGGGCTGCCAGAAGGACAAGAAGTTCACCAAGGAATTGAACGTATTTTTGAACAGATAATGAAGGAGAACTTCCCAAATCTGGCAAAGGAAATAGGCTTCCAAGAAGCTCAGACCTGGCTCTTGTAGCTCAGTGGATTGAGCGCGGGCTGGGAACCAGAGGGTCCCGGTTCGATTCCCCGTCAGGGCACATGCCTGGGTTGCAGGCCAGGTTCCCAGTGAGGGCCATGTGAGAGGCAACCATACATTGCTCTTTCTCCCTCCCTTCTCCTCTCTCTGAAAATAAATAAATAAATAAAATCTTTTAAAAAAATGGTTTTGATATTCTGAAATCTTACCATAGTGTGTCTGTGTTGTGGAATATTTTTCATTCATCCTGCTCTGAACTCATTAATTATAATCAATATGAAAATTCCTATGGTTTTAAAGCTCTAAGGAATTTTATTTCTTCAATCAGCTTTTTTTTTTTTTATCATTCTCCCTGTTCTCTCCTCTGGAGATTGCATAGGAGAGGAGGTGGAACTTAGGTTCTGTCCTTTACATCTCTTACCTTTTCCTCAGTCTTGAAGCTTATTCTGTTATTCTGTGTTCTGGATAACACCTGGACTCACCTTCCAGCTCACTGATTTACTTTTTTTAAAAAAGATTTTATTTATTTATTTTTAGAGAGAGGGGACAGAAGGAGAAAGAGAGGGAGAGAAGCATCAATGTGTTGTTGCCTCTCAAGTGCCCCCTCCTGGGGACCTAGCCCACTACCCAGGCATATACTCTGACTGGGAATCAAACCAGCATCCCTTTGGTTCACAGGCTTGTGCTTAATCCGCTGAGCTACACCAGCCAGGGCTCATTGATTTACTTTTAAGTCATATCTCTTATTCAGTTTCTTTTTTGATTCCTTTATTTATTTTTTATTTTATTTATTTATTTATTTTAAAAGATTATTTATTTATTTATTTATTTATTTAGAGAGAGGGGAGGGAGAAAGAGAGGGAGAGAAACAGCAATGTGTGGTTGCCTCTCACATGGCCCTCACTGGGGACCCGGCCTGCAACCCAGGCATGTGCCCTGACTGGGAATCGGACCAGGACCGCTTGGTTCCCGGTCTGCGCTCAATCCACTGAGCTACACCAGCCAGGCCTTTATTTTATTTATTTGTTGTTCATAACAGCTGTCCTGCCTTTTCCCCATTGCTCACCCCAAACCATCCCCCGCCACAACTCCCACAGTCAAACCTCCCCCATTGTACGTGCCTGTGAGTCCTCTATTCGTGTTCCTTCCGCTTCTTGGCCACATTGTCTCCCTCTCCACTCCCCTATGGTCAATGTCAGTTTGTTCTTTATTTCCAAGTTTCTGGTTCTATTTTGCTCATTTGTTTTGTTGATTAGGTTCCACTTACAGGTGAGATCATATGGTATTTGTCTTTCACTGCCTGTCTTATTTCACTTAGCACATAATCCTCTCCAGTTCTGTCCATGCAGTTGCAGAGGGAAGGAGCCCCTTCTTTCTTTCTGCTGCATAGTATTCCGTTGTGTAAATGTACCACAGTATTTTGATCCACTAATTTACTGATGGATCCTCAGTCTGTTTCTAGCACTTGGCTACTGTAAATTGCACTGCTATGAACATTGAGTTGCATAGGTTCATTTGAATTGCTATTTCAGAATTCTTAGGGTATAATCCCACTAATGGAATTGCCAGGTCAAAAGGCAGTTCCATTTCTAGTTTCCTAAGGAAATTCCATGCTGTTTTCCACAGTGGCTGCACCAGTCTGCACTCTCACCAACAATACACTAGGGTTCCCTTTTCTCTGCAACCTCTCCAGCACTTGTTGTTTGTTGATTTGTTTAAGATGGCCATTCTGACTGATGTGAAGTGGTATTTCATTGTGGTTTTAATTTTCATCCCTCTGATGGCTAGTGAGACTGAGCATCCTTTCATATGTCTCTGGACCTTCTGTATGTCCTCTTTGGAGAAGTGTCTGTTCAGGTCCTTTGCTCATTTTTTTAATTGGGTTGTTTGTCTTCCCGAAGTGGAGTTGTGTGAGTTCTTTACATATTTTGGAGATCAAACCCTTGTCCGAGGTATCATTGGCAAATATATTTTTCCATGTGGTTGGTTCCATTTTCACTTTGGTTATATATTTTTTAGCAATGTATAAGCTTTTTAATTTGATGAAGTCCCATTTGTTTGTTCTTTCCTTTATGTCCCTTGCTCTAGTGGACATATCAGTGAAAATATTGCTGTGTGGAATATCTGATACTTTCCTCCCTATGTCTCTTCTAGGAATTTTATGATGTTCCAACTTAACTTTAAGTCTTTTATCCACTGTCACTTTATTTTTGTGTATGGTGTAAGTTGGTGATCAAGTTTAATTTTTTTGCATGTAGCTGCCCAGATCTCCCAGCACCATTTGTTGAAGAGGCTATTTTTATTCCATTTTATACTCCTTCCCCCTTTGTTGAATATTAATTGACCATAGAGACTTGGGTTTATTTCTGGACTCTCTATTTCATTCCAGTGATCTATGTGTGTATTCTTATGCCAGTACCAGACTGTTTTGATTAATGTGGCCTTGTAGTTTAGGTTGATAACAGGTATTGTATTTCCCCTTCCTCAAAATAGCTGTGGCTTTTTGGGGTCATTTACAGTGCCATATAAATTTTTGAAATGTTTGTTCTATATGTGTGAAATTTGTCATTGTATTTAAATAGGGATTGCTTTGAGTCTATAAATTGCTTTGGGTAGTATGGACATTTCGATGATGTTAATTCTTCCCATCCATGAAGATGGTATATGTTTCCATTTATTTGTGTCTTTCTTAATTTCTTTCTCTAGTGTTCCGTAGTTTTCTAAGTACAGATCTTTTACCTTCTTGGTTAGGTTTATTCCTAGGTTCCTTATTTTTCTTGTTGCTATATCAAATGGGATTATTTTCCTAATTTCTGTGTCTGATATTTCGTTGTTGGTGTTCAAATGCCTTAAATTTCTGAATATCGACTTTGTATCCTGCTGTTTTGCCAGATTCACTTACTAGGTCAAGTAGTTTTTTGGTGGAGTCTATATGGAGTCTATGTACACTATCATTTCATCTGCAAATAATGACAGTTTTGTTTCCTCCTTTCTAATTTGGATGCCTTTTATTTCTTTTTCTTGTCTGATTACTGTGGCTAGGACTTCCACTACTGTGTTGAATGAAAGTAGTGAAAGCGGACATCCTTGTCTTGTTCCTGATCTTAGTGGGAAAGCTTTTAGTACTTGCCCATTGAGTATGATGTTGACTGTAGGTGTCTCATATATGGCCTTTATTATGTTGAGGAATGCTTGCTCCCTCTACTTCCACTTTGCTGAGTGTTTTTATCGTAAGTGTGTGCTGTACCTTATCAAATGCTTTTTCTGCATCTATTGATATGATCGTATGATTTTTGTCTTTCCTTTTGTTTATGTGATGTATTGTGTTTATTAATTTGTGAATATTGTCCCATTGTTGCATTCCTGGGATGAGTCCCATTTGATCATGCTGTATGATTTTTTTAATGTATTGCTGGATGCAGTTTGCCAATATTTTGTTGAGGATTTTAGCATCTATGTTTATCAGCAATATTGGCCTGTAGTTTTCTTTCTTTGTGTTTTTATCTGGTTTGGGAATTAGGATGATGTTGGCTTCATAAAGAGTTTGGGAGTCTTCCTTTGTCTTGGATTTTTAGGAATAGTCTGAGAAGGATAGGGATCACCTCTTCCTTAAGTGTTTTATAAAATTCTTCTGTGAAACTGTCCAGTCCAGGGCTGCTATGTGCTGGGAGTTTTTTGATTACTGGTCCTATTTCACCAACTGTTATTGGTCTGTTCAGGCTTTCTGGTTCTTTTTCATTCAGATTTGGAAAAATTATATTTTTCTAGAAATTTGTCCATTTCATCCAGGTATTTAAATTTCTTGGCATATATTTGTTCATATTAATTTCTTATAATTCTTTGTATTTCTGTGGTATCAATTCTAATCTCTCCTCTTTCCATCTATTTTATTTATTTGGGTCCTCTCTCTTTTTTTCTTGATGAGTCTGCTTAAAGGCTTGTCGATTTTGTTTATCTTTTCAAAGAACCAGCTCCTGTATTTATTGATCCTTTGCATTGTTGTTTTAGTCTCTATGTTATTTAATTCTGTTCTGTTTTTCGTTATTTCCTTGTTTCTACTAGCTCTGGGCTTTGTTTGTTGTTGTTCCTCTAGTTGTTGTAGATATAGGGTTAGGTTGTTTATTTTAAATATTTCTATCTTTTTTAGGTAGGCCTGTATCTCCATGTACTTTCCTCTTAGGACTGTGTTTGCTGTGTCCCATAGGTTTGGACTGTGGTATGTTTATTTTCATTTGTTTCCAGAAACTTTTTGATTTCTCCCTTGATCTCATTATTAACCCATTCATTGTTTAATAGCATGCTATTCAATCTCCATGAGTTTCAGTGTTTTTGAGTTTTTTCCTTGAGGTTGGTTTCTAGTTTCAGGCCCTTGTGTTCTGAGAAAATGCCTGATATGATTTCAGTTTTCTTGAATTTGTTGAGGCTTGTTTTGTGTCCTTTGATGTGGTGTATGTTTGAAAATGTTCCATGTGCATTTGAAAAGAATGTGTGTTTTTGCTTCTTTTGTGATGAAAGGTTCTATATATATCAGTTAAGTCCCTTTGATCTAGGACATTGTTTATTGCCAAAATGTCCTTGTTGATATTTTGATTGGAAGAACTATCCATTTTTGATAGTGGGGTATTAAAATCACATAGTGTATGTGTGTGCTGTCTATATCTTTCTTGAAGTCCTCCAAGATTTTCCTTATTTTTTGAGGTGCTCCTATTTTGGGTACATATATATTATTAATATTTATGTCTTCTTGATTGATTCTTCCCTTGCATTTTATGAAGTATCCTTCTGCTTCTCTTTTTATAGCCTTTGTTTGAAGTCTAATTTTTCTGATATAAGTATAGCTACCCTGGCTTTTTTCCCCTGTCCATTGTCTTGGAATATTTTTTCCCAAACCTTCACTTTCAGTCTGTGTAGGTCTTTTGTTCTGAGGTGGGTCTCCTGTAGTCAGCATATGTGTGGATCTTGTTTTCCTATCCATTCAGCTATCCTCTGTCTTTTGATTGGAGCATTTAATCCATTTACATTTAAGGTTATTATTGATAGGTTCTTATTTATTTCTACCCCTTTGTACCTGTGTTCCTCTCTCTCTCACTCTTTTTCTTCCTCTTCTTAAGTCAGTCCCTTGAGGATATCTTGTAGTGTTAGTTTGGTGGGGGTGTATTTGTTTAACGTTCATTTGTCTGGGAAACACCTTATTTTGTCTTCCATTTGAATTGGGAGCATTGCTGGTAGAGTGGTCTTGGTTACAGGACTTTGGTTTTCATGACTTGTGATATTTCTAGCCATTCCCTTCTGGCTTGTGTTGTTTCTGTTGAGAAATCAGCTACTAGCCTTATCTGGGATCCCTTGTCTGTTACTTTGTTGCCTTTAAGATAATCTCTTTTGGCATTTTAATTATGACGTGTCTCACAGTAGGTCTTTGGGTTCATCTTGATTGGGACCCTCTGTGCTTCCTGAACTTGTATGGCTTTTGCCCCCTCTAGGTTAGGGATGTTTTCTGTCATTATTTTTTCAAAGAGGTTTCTATCCCTTGCTCCTTTTCTTCTCCTTTTGGTATCTCTATGGTTTGAATGTTCTGTTTCATGTTGTCCTGCAGTTCTCTTAAGCAATCTTCATAGTATTTGAGTCTTTTTTCGTGTAGCTGCTCTATCTAGGTATTTCTTTCTACCTTGTCTTCCAGCTTACTAATTCAGTCCTATTCATCATCTAGCCTGATTGTAATTCCTTCTATTGTATTTTTTATTTCAGATATTGTAGTCTTCATATGTCCCTGGTTCTTGTTTATAGTTTCTATTCCTTTTATCATGCTGTTGTAGTTCCCACTCAGTTCCTTGTAGTTGTCACTGAGTTCCTTGAACATCCTTATAACCATTCTTTTGAATTCTATATCTGATAGTTTGCTTGCCTCCATGTCATTTAGCTCTTCTACTGGTGGTCTTCCATTCCTTTTGATCACAGATTCTTTCTTTATCTCCCCATTTTAGGTGACCCTTTTTGTTTGTTTCTGTGATTCCAGATGCTCTGCTTTGCCAGCTGTCTTTGGGAGGCAGATGTGTGTGGTAGGGGTCCTGTACGAATCAGTGGTGTAGTCTCTTTTATCTCCTTGTCTGGATGCTCTAGGGTTGCTCTTTTTTCCATTTGTATGGGCTCTGTTGTTGTACTTGGGCTTTACCTGTTGGTGGCTCCTCTGTTGGTGGTTTCTCCCCTCCAACAGGTTTACTGGTATTCACAACTCCCACCTTGTCTTGTATGCTGTTGTACAGGTGTTGGTTAACAAAGCAATATTACTGGACAACCAAACCTATGCCAGGAAAAAGAACCCTGCTACAACATCAGCAGTCTCTACTGCTATTGACCTAAGATTAATAAAGGTGAAGAGAGATTGCAGATATTATAAGATATGACAAAGGGAATGTGAAATGACTAAAAGTGAGGAAAATTTTGTTGTTTAGTAAGAAGGAGGAGAATTGATAAGAGTTGGGAGAGAACCGAGGCAAAGAAAAGGAGAGAGCACAATTTACAATGTAAGTAAAACACAAAATGGTGATGGGAACAATGGGGTTAGAAGGGGGAAGAGTATTCTATGAGGTTTGAAGTAAAATTGAAAAGATACTGGACCAACGGGAGCAAAATTGCAGAAAACCCACAGCAGGGTCAATAGCAACGACAGCTGTATAAAGTTTAATAAAGGTGGAATGGCAATAAGAATACTGTAGAAAAGTGAAAAATGAATATGAGATGTCTACAGTAAGGAAAAATGATTTTGGGAGGATGGGGGAAAGAAACTAATAAGAGTAAGGAGTAAAGCCCAGGTTCAGAGTGGGGGGGATAGAAAAAAAAAGGGAGAGAGAAAGCAATGAAATAAAATCCCTCACTTATTAGGGCCAGGGTGAAGGCAAAATGGAGTAAGACAGTGGCAGAGTATTCTATGGGATTTAAAGTACAAACAAGTAGAGAACAAGTAGGATTTCCTTTGGAGAAGTACAGCAAAAACTGTGGTATTTCACCCAACTAGCCACTGTTTATTTAAGGTGGAAAAGAAATAACACTCTTATTTGAGGGGAAAAAGAATGTGAACTGACTTAAGAAAGAAGAGCACTTATGCAAGGTTAGATGGAGGAGAAATAGTGAGAGTATGTGATAGAAACTTGGTGTAGTATGAGAGAAAATAAAGTTAACCATGACAATAATAAAGCTTAGGAAGTTGGCAAAGGGTGCTGTGTGAGATTTGGAATAACAATAGTATGATAAGAAGTATATAACCTGATTAAAAACAGTAAAAGGTAAAAGACTAAGAGTAGTGTGTTATTTGGAATATGAGTGAAGTGGAAGAAGAAAATTTAAAATGCAATATAAAAGTGAGAATAAGGACTCCCAGCCAAGATGGAGGCGTAGGTGGATGCACTTTGCCTCCTCGCACAACCAAGAGGAATAACAATTTAAAAAGCAAAATAAACAACCAGAACGGACAGAGAATTGAACTGAGTGGAAGTCCAACAGCCAAAAAATTAGAGAGGACACCTTCGTCCAGACTGGTAAGCGGGGCAGAGCCAGGCAGAGAGCACGTGCGAGGAGATGGTGGTTTGCCTGGAGAGACTCACGGTGGGCGCGCCTGATCAAAAAGCGGCTCAAAAAGCGGCTGGTGCACCCGGAGAAGCCAGTGGGAAACAGCGGTGCCAAGACTGGTGGACTGGGTGGTCCCTCACTTGTGCGTGCAGATAAACTGGCAGAAGGAGCTGGGGAGCAGAGCAGAAACCACCTGTGGGGATTGAGGCGGCAGCAGGAGCAACTCCCAGCCACACAAGATAGCAGATTGGGAGAAAAGTGACTGGGAGCTGGGAAGAGCCAAGCAAGCGCCATTGTTCCCTCTCAGGCCATGCCCTTTCAGACAGCATCAAAATACAGTGTCAGAGGAGGTTGCTCGGAGCTGGTGAACACCTAAGGCTCCGCCCCTTAAAGTAACAGGCACACCTAGGGAAAAAAAAAATGTCCCAAATGAAAGAACAGAACAAAGTTCCAGAAAAATTACAACTAAGGGATGAAATGATAGCCAACCTATCAGATGCACAGTTCAAAACACTGGTAATCAGAATGCTCACAAAATTGGAAGAAAGTTGGTTGCAATTAAATGAATAAATGAAGGATACGCTAAAGAAAATGAGGGGAAATGTGCGGGGAACCAATAGGGAAGGGAAAGAAACTGGGACTCAAATCAACGGTGTGGGCCAGAAGGAAGAAACAAGAATTCAAAAAAATGAGGAGAGGCTTAGGAACCTCCATGACATCTGTAAACATCCCAACATCTGGGTCATAGGGGTGCCAGAAGAAGAAGAGGAAGACTAGGGGATTAAACATTTATTTGAACAAATAATGAGGGAGAACTTCCCCAATCTGGCAAAGAAAATAGACTTCCAGGAAGTCCAGGAAGCTCAGAGTCCCAAGAAGTTGGACCCAAAGAGCAACACATCAAGGCACATCATAATGACATTACCCAAGATTAAAAATAAGGAGAGAATCTTACAAGCAGCAAGAGAAAAGGGGACAGTTACCTACAAAGGAATTCCCATAAGACTGTCAGCTGATTTCTCAAAGGAGACCTTTCAGGCAAGAAGGGGCTGGAAAGAAGTATACTAAGTCATGAAAGGCAAAGACCTACTTCCAAGAATACTTTATCCAGCAAAACTTTCATTCAGAATGGAAGGGCAGATAAAGTGCTTCTCAGATAAGGTCAAGTTCAAGGAGTTCATCATCACCCAGCCTTTATTATATGAAATGTTAAAGGGATTTATATAAGGCATGGAGGGATATCAACAGGGGAGTGGTATGGGGAGAGAGGGGGGAAAGGTGCAGAGAATAGTAGCATAAATGGTAGGTGGAAAACAGACAGGGGGAGATTAAGAATAGTATAGGAAATGTAGAAGCCAAAGAATTTATGTGTATGACCCATGGACAGAAACTAAGGGTGGGGAATGGGGGGGTGGAGGGGAATAAAGGGAGGAAAATGGGACAACTGTAATAGCATAATCAATAAAATATATTTAAAAAGTGAGAATAAAAAATCAAACAATAAAAACAAACATACAAAACAAAACCCCTGAATAAACAGAAAGGAGAAATTAAAAAAAATGCAAGTTCTGAAGGATAGCAAAGTGAAATTTGTCTCAGCTGTTGCTGTTTGCCTTCTGACTTCTTTCTGAATCGGTCTCTGATTTTCTCACACTTCCAGGTCTTATTGTCTCACTCTTGAAAAACAAAACAAAAGAAAACAAAACAAAAAACTTCCTGCTGATTTTAAACCTGCTCTGCTGGTTTTGGAGCTCTTCCTGCATCCTGCAGTCAGAGGCAGACAGGGCTCCATTTTTTTCCTTTCCTGTGGTTCTGCAAGGATGGGAGCTCAGTCTGGGCTACAGTAATCACAGGTGCCCAGTTTCCCACCCATGCCCTCAGAGCACTGTGTGGCCGTACTGTCGACTCTGCACTTGCACTGCACCAGCACCAATAATCCACCTCGTTTTGCACCCCTTTGATCAGTCTGTGAGGTGCACTGAGTGGGAGCAAATGGTGCCCATACTCCTCCCTCTGTGTTAGCCTGGCTGCTGCGTAGGCACTGTACAGCAGCTGAGGTCCCCTGTCGAAAAAAAATCTCTGGGCGCTGCTGTTGCCTCTCCGAGCCTCTGCTGCCCTTCCTTTAATCAATCTGAGGCTCCCTAAGTGGGAGCAAATTGCACCCACACTCCTCCCTCTTGGCTGCCGCATGTGTGAGGTCTCTGCTCGGCAGCTCAGTTCCCCTTTTGGAAAGTCTCCTCGGGTGCCACTGTGACTCTTAGACACTGCCTGGCATTCCACACAGTCTAACTGACCAGTCCAGAGTCTATCTGGGTCATGGCCAGTCGTGGCCCATCTCTTCCCCAGTTCTAGGTGTTTGTCACCAGCTCCCCAAATTCTCTAGCACTGTCCCAGCTGGCAACTGCTGTCCCAGTTGGGGTATGCTGCTGGCTGTGTGTCACTTGCTGCCTTTTTATCTCCCCAGCGACTTTACCCATTCAGGTCTCTCCTGGCCTGAGGGTGGGATTTACCCACTCTGGGAGGAGAGGGAGTTGCTAGGTTGCTATCACTGACCCCACCCTCCTCCAGTGCTCCCCTTGGCAGCTGCATTCTCCTGCACAAGGCCTGGGGACCTTCCCATCAGCCTATAGAATCTCCTTACAGCCGTTTTCAAGTATCCTTTGCACTTTGGCTTCCAAACTTCCTATCGGCTGGGATTCTGTTGGCTGTTCACTCTGTTCTTCAGAAGATTCACTAGGTGTCGCAGTTGGGTGCATGAGCAAGTGGGCGCAGTTCCCAACTGAATCGCTGCCATCTTCCTGAACTCCCCATGTACTCTTGAAAAGAATATATATTCTTTGGCTTTTGGTTGAAATGGTCTAAAATTATCAATTAAGTCCTTCTGGTCTTCTGTGTCATTTAAGGCTGGTGTTTCCTTGTTGATTCTGTTTGAAAGATCTATGCAGTGATGTTAATGGGGTGTTAAAGTCCCCTACTGTAACTGTATTGCTGTTAATTTCTCTCCATGTTCATCAATATTTACTTTATGTATTTATGTGCTCCTATGTTGAATACATAAATGTTTATAAAGGTTATATATCCTCTTGTTGGATTGATCCTTTTATCATTATATATTATTCTTTGTCTTTTTTATAGCTTTTCTATTAAAATTTTAATTTTAATTACTGCGTGTGAAATAAGTGTTGCTATGCCAGCTTTTTTTTCTCATTTGTGTGAATTATCTTTTTTCACCTCTAGTTTCAGTCTGTGTCTTTCAGTCTGAAGTTGGTCTCTTGTACACAGTATATATTTTGGCCTTGTTTTCCTTTCCATTCAGCTACCCTATGTCTTTTGACTAGAGCATTTAATACATTTACATTTAAAGTGATTAGTGATAGGTACATAGTCATTGCCATTTTATTATTCATATTTATGCTCTTTTTTCCCCGTTCTTCTTGTTAAAGAATTCCCTTAAAATTTTAGTAACACTCATTTGGTGGTGATAAACTACTTGAGCTTTTTCTTGCCTGGTAAGCACTTTATTTCTCCTTCAATTTTAAATGATAGCCCTGCTGGGTAGGGTAGTCTTGATTGTAGGTCTTTGCTTTTCATCACTTTGAATATTTTGTTACAGTCCTTTCAGGCCTGAAAAGTTCCTATTGAGAAATCTGCTGACAGTCTTATGGGAGCTCCCTTATAGGTTACTATCTTTCTTTTGTGACTTTTAAGATTCTCTGTTTTAAACCTTTGCCATTTTACTTATGATGTGTTTGGGGATGGGCCTCTTTGGCTTCATTTTGTTTGGGACTTTCTGTGCTTACTAGACTTGTGTGACATTTTCCTTCACCATATTAGACAAATTTTCAGTCATTATTTCTTCAAATAGGCTCTCAATTACTTTCTTTCTTCTCCTTTTGGTATTTCTGTGATGTGGATGTTGTGACACTTGATGTTGTCCCAGAGGTCCCTTCAACTGTCCTCATTTTTTAATTCTGTTTTTCTCTTTACTGCTCTGATTGTGTGTTTTCTCTTACGTTGTTTTACAAATTGCTGATTTGATCTTCTGGTTCATATAACTGCTGTTGACTCCTAGTGTATTCTTCATTTCTGTTCTGATATTCTTTATTTCTGACTTTTTTTTTAATGGTTTCTATGTCCTTTTTTATATTGTTGAAATTCTCTTAAGTTCTTTGAGCATCCTTATAACCACTGTTTTGTTTTCCTCTATTTCATTTAGCTTTTTTTTCCTGTATATTTTTTTTGGTCTTTGTTTTGGTGCCTGTTTCTTTGTTTCCCATTTGGCTGTCTTTTTGTGTTTGTTTCAGTGTATAATGGAGATCTGCTATGTCTCCTACTCTTGGTAGGGTGGCCTTATGTAGTAGGTGCCCTGTGGGGCCCAGTGATAGTCTCTGATCACCCAAGCTGGGTACTCCAGGAATGTACCTACATGTGTGGGCTGTGTGTGCCCTCTTGGTGTATTAGAATCCTGAGGCCACTCAGTGAAAGTCTCAGAGTACACCAAAGCCAGTTGCCACTTGCCTAGGGCCTTTGTACCTGTGATGTGGGGTGGGGTCTCAGGAAGTTGTCAGGTTGGAGCTAGCAGAGTTCACCAGGCTAAATCAGATTATTAATTTGTCCCTGTGGAGGGAGGGATTAACACAGGAAATGTGGTACCTGAAGGCTGTGAGAGAAGACAGCTCTTGCCCTGAAACCAGATGACTCAGTTTCTCCCTTTGTGTCTCTGGCACCCCTCAAGCTTGACTGGAATTCCTAGACAGTTTTTTTTTTAATTATTTTATTTTTGTTCAATTACAGTTGTCTGCATTTACCCTCCCCCCACCCTACCCCAGGCAAACCCACCTCCCTCCCTTGCTTCTACCCTCCTCCTTGGTTTTGTCCATGTGTCCTTTATAGCAGTTCCTGAATACCCTTGTCCCCCTTCTCCCGTTCCCCTTCCCCTCTGGTTACTGCCAGAATGTTCTAAACTTCAATGTCTCTGGTTCTATTTTGTTTCTCTGGTTGTATTTTGCTTGCTTACCTCACAAGCGTCTTGGCTGTGACTAATCTGAATTCCCCGGTAGCTGATCTGGCCTCGGTGCCTTCGCTCCTGAGTCCTTATATAAAACCTTTTAACATTTCATATAGTAGAGGCTGCATGATGATGTACTCCTTGAACTTGACCTAATCTGAGAAGCACTTTATCTGCCCTTCCATTCTAAATGGCAGTTTTGCTGGATAGATTATTCTTGGTTGTAGGTCCTTGCTTTTCATGATTTGAAATATTTCTCTCCAGCCCCTTCTTGCTTGGAAGGTCTCCTTTGAGAAATCCGCTGACAGTCTTATGGGTATTCCTTTGTAGGTAACTGTCTCCTTTTCTCTTGCTGCTTGTAAAATTCTTTCCTTATTCTTGACCTTGGGTAATGTTATTATGATGTGCCTTGGTGTGTTCCTCTTTGGGTCCCGCTTCTTTGGGGTTCTCTGAGCTTCTTGGATTTCCAGGAAGCCTATTTCCTTTGCCAGATTTGGGAAGTTCTCGTTCATTAGCTGTTCAAAAATACGTTCAATTTCTTGGAGTTCCTCTTGTCCTTCTGGCAGCCCTATGATCCGGATGTTGGGTCGTTTACAAATGTCTCTGAGGTTCCTGAGTCCCTCCTCATTTTTTTGAATTCTTGTTTCTTCCTTCTGGTCCACCCCATTGGTTTGAGTCCCAGCTTCCTTTTTTTCCCTATTAGTTCCCTGCAAATCTTCCTCTGTTGTCTTTATCTTTTTGTTCATTTGTTCAACTATTTCTTCCAGTTTTGTGAGCATCATGATTACCAGTGTTTTAAACTGGGCATCTGTTATATTGGCTATCTCTTCGTCCGTTAGTTGTAATTTGTTCTGATCTTTCGTTTTGGCCATTTTCATTCTTTTTTATCTCGGCACACCTGTCGGAGTCTTAGGTGTTTGTTGGTGACTGGCAACCTGGGTCGCTTTTTTGTGACGTTTCCTCTGGGGGCGGGGCCTGGGAGGGAGCAATGGCGTCTGCCGTTCACCGCCACTCCCTATCACCCTCTGCTCCCCAGTTCCCCACTGCCTTTTCCGCCAGTCTAGGCCCTGCTGGTTCCCATTGGCCTCTCCAGTTATGCTGCCGGCCTGCGAGGTTCACCCGTTGCTCGGGGTAGTGTTTTGTTTAGGCACTCCCGGGGTGAGTCCCTCTGGGCAAACTGCCTCTCACTCCGCTCCTCTGCTCGGTTCTGCCCCGCTTACTGGCCTGGATGTACGTCCTCCCCAACTTCCTGGGTGTCGGACTTCCCTTCAGTTCGATTCTGTCCATTCTGGCTGTTTATTTTTCACTCTTGAGTTCGTCGTTTAAACTCTCTGGTTGTGAGCGGTGGTGCAGTGCGTCCACCTACGCCGCCATCTTGGCGGAAGTCGGATTTCTTTAACTTTATCTCCCAACCCTTATGTTGTATTTTTCATTTATGTTATATAATTTTCAAGAGCTCTTTTTTTCTTTCTGAATGCTCCCTCTGCTTAAAAAAAAAGTGTTTAATTATTGTTTCATAGATCTTTCCTATCTCTGAAGCTACTGATGGTTGTTTTTGAGATTTTTGCCTTTGCATAGTTTATATTTCCTTCAAGTTGCTTTGTTCCCATGTTTGTTTGGCCTCTGTCTTTAGTGTTATATGCTGTCCTCTGGGGTATGGAGATGAGTTCTTGGTCATTTGGATCCCAGGTTTGTACAATGTAGTGCCAAAATTCACACCTTTTACTTTACCCCATGCATAAGCTAGGAGATACCATGAGTATGGAGCCTGGTTTCCTTGGAGCCTCTTCCAACTGAGGAATAAATAGGAAGTCTTAGGACTGGAGGATTCTGTTTGGCATGTTGTGGCCTAAAAGTTGTTAACTCTCGGACTTTTCTTGGTGGGGTCTGGGAGAAAGGTTGTCACCTCTACAGTGTGAGAGTCATTATTCTTGACCTCAGGAACTCTCTGAGGATTCTGAGGTGTGTGTTCCTATCCAAGACAGACTAGGAGGCTTCAACACCTTGAGAACTAGATAGAGGAGCACTGGCAGTGCTTGCACCAGCAAAGGAAGGTGAATAGACCTGCAGCTCAGTGTGGACAAAAGGCTTGTGTTCATCCTCAGAGAGCCCTGAGAACCTATGATTTATGGAGCAGAGAAGGCAATCCTTAAACTTTTTTTTTTTTAAGATTTTATTTATTTATTTTCAGAGAGAGGAGAAGGGAGGGAGAAAGAGCAATGTATGGTTGCCTCTCACATGGCCCTCACTGGGGACTTGGCCCACAACCCAGGCATGTGCCCCGACTGGGAATCGAACTGGGGCCCTCTGGTTCCCAGCCCGCGCTCAGTCCACTGAGCTACACCAGCTGGGCAATCCTTGAACTTTTGAGAGCCCTGGTACCTGCCTGCTCTGATACCTGTCCACGATCTCTCTCTCCCAGTCCTAGAGCTGGTGATCTCTTCCTGGAGTGGGAGGCCTCCCAGCCTGGGCAGTGTAGGTCCAGGTCTGCCCTTGCTCCCGCCCCTCCTCCTGCTCTGTCTCCTGTCTATCCTGCCATACTGCTGCTTCTACAGAAAGCCAGGGAAGCTGCTGCCACCCATGGGTACCTCTTCTCCATGGTCAATATCCAGGAAGGCTGGGTAGTGGGCACTAGAGGGTGTTTGTTAAGTGGGCGCATGGGTAGGAAAAGACTCCAACCTTCTTGTCTTTGGCCAATCTGAGTCAGCTGATGGTAAAGGCCCCTGGCAGAGCTCTGCCTACTGCTTTCCCTAGGCCCTCATTGCCACCATCCAGGCCTCTTACCACCAGGTTCTGAGCATCTTCATGTGTGTTGCGGAGGCAGAAGTAGAAAACCCTAGTTCTGGGAGAGCCTTACACGTGATCAGGTACAGCAGTACACTTATAATCACAGAGAGGTGAAGAAACTTGACATCCATATAGCTAGCATCATGGCATACCTGGAGCCAGCTTGCCAGACCATGAGCTCCTGAAGCCCTTCTGGTTCATAGCAAGTCCAGTGTTTAGGACAGAGGGCATGTAGAGGACCCTGGGTCAAGTGTACTTCCTGTTGCAGTACAGAACATATTCCTTGTTCCCTCACCACCTTTCCCTGGAGACTGTAGAGGGCAGGGATGGGGCTGCCTACATTCCCTTTGCATCCTCCTGTCATCCTCGAAGTTGGGCCAGAGTTCATTTTTTTTTTCCTTCCTTCCTTCTTTCCTCCATCCATCCCTCCCTCCCTCTCTCCCTCCCTTCCTTCCTCCCTCTTTCTTTCTTTTCTTTCTTTCCTTTTTCTTTCTCCTTCCTTCCTTCCTTCCTTTCTTCCTTTTGAGAGGGGAAGGGGGGTAGAGAGGGAGATAGAGAGTGGGGGAGAGAGACAGACAGACAGACATCAATTGGTTGCCCCCTTTACACCCCTTCACTGGGGATCAAACCCACAATCTAGGTATGTGCCCTGCCCAGGGATTGAACTGTCACCTTTTGGTGTATGGGATGATGCTTCAACCAACCTAGCCACCCAGCCAGGTTACCACTGAGTTGCTTTCTAAGGGCTCAGAAGACCCTCCCTCTCTCTTTGTCCACCTTCTAGACCTTCTGTGTGATTCCAGTCAAGGTGTGGGCTGATGGCCTGTCATTTGGAACCAGCACTTTTGGAATGGGTGTGTGGGGTTGCCCTCTCTGTCCCTCATCTTAGGCTATATTACCAGGTTCATGGGAAGCTCCCTATTTTTTTAGCTGCAGATCTGGGACACAGCTGGCCAGGAGCGATTCCGCACCATTACTCAGAGCTACTACCGCAGTGCCAACGGGGCCATTCTTGCTTATGACATCACCAAGAGAAGCTCCTTCCTGTCAGTGCCTCATTGGATCGAGGACGTGAGGAAGTATGCAGGCTCCAATATTGTGCAGCTGCTGATTGGTGAGCTGGGGGGAGTGGGGTGGGGGTGGGCAGGGTTCCTTGGGGCCATAGATCCCATCTGTTTGTCTCAGTTTCTCTCTCCTTTTTAAACAAAGGGCAAGCCAGAATGCAGAGAGGGACTGAGCTTGTCCAGGTGGGAATGGAGCCAGAACTTGAACCATGATCTTGCAAATTCCAATTCTGCTAATCACTTGTAAAGTTATATTCAAAGTTGGAATTAGAAGAAGGAAGAAAGGAAGCTAATATTTGCTTTGCAGTGTGCATGTATCCGCACAGTGGTTAACACTGGTTAAATTTTCACAGGTGTCTTTGGATTTAGTTCCTATAATCTGGCTACTCCTTATTTGTCAAGGCATGGAGCTGAGGCTAAGAGAAGTGAATACTTTCTCTCAGTTCACGCAACCTGTGGGCATATATGAGTACACATGAGATTTGAGTTTCAGTTCTACTAATTGTAATTCAGTGGAGCAGAGCTCCTCAAATGTTTGCATGCTTCCAGAGCCTTAAAGCCTTAAAGATGCTGGGCACACCTTCAGAGCATCCGATTCAGGAGGTCTAGATGGGGCCCATGAATGTACATTTCTACAAGTTCCCAGGTGATGCCTGTGACATCCATGTTGCTGGTTGCTGCAGAGGGATGCAGCATTTTCCCTTTTCTTCCTACATAAACTTCCCAGACCTGGGCTCAAGAAGTTTTGGACCAATTCTGTGGTCCCTGGGGTCCTCACCCCAACAGTTAGGCTGATTTTTCAGAGATGAGATTGTACAGATGGGGCCTGGATGTGCCTCCAGCTGGGAAAAGGGTGGCGTTTGGTTCCATACCTGCCTTCCATAGCCTTCCTGGACTGCGGTGTAGGAGTATTCAGCAAAGCTTGACTACTTGGGCAGTAATGGAGCTTTCCTTCTATAGCCTTACACTTCCTTTTTATTCAGGACATTTAAAATACAACATTTTATTATCGAGTATTTTACATAAATACAAAAATAAAATAGCGTAATGAGCCTCAGATACTTATTACCCAGCTTCAACACTTAGAAACTTATGCCCTACTTCATCTCCACCCTCATCCCCTCCCTCCCTTATATTATTTTTCAGGCAATTTCTAACTCCAACTTTTTCATCTGTAAATATTCTACCATGAATCAATAAAATATTAAAATACTTAAAAATATATAACAACATCACTTTCACATCTAAAAATATTGGCATATCCTGAATAAAATCAAATAGCTGTGTTTAGATTTATAATTTCTCATAAACAATAAGTGCTATATTTTTTAGTTTGTTGAAATTAGGATGTTTTATACATTGAAATTGGTTGCTTCATCATTTAAGGTTACCAAAGAAATTTTAGGTATTTATAGACAGTTATCTTTTTCTTTTGTTCTCTTTATAATCACATTACAAAAGTCAACCACTTAGAAACTTAAAAAAATTCTGTTAGCAATTGGGTCAAGGAGCAGTTTACCAGATGGTTTAGTATGTAATGAAGTATCTCACCCCTGTAGGAGAAGCCAAAGGTGTAATCTCAGGTAAAGCAGTAGTCTGTATTCTTACTATTAGAAAAGCAAAATAACCAAAAACCACAGTCTTACAGAGAATTAAAATATTTCAAAGGAAAATAGGAGAAAATAAACAATAAGCATAATAAAATGTTAGCAAAAACAAAATTTAGCAGTGCCAGATTTCTCCCACATTTATAGAGTACCTGCCAAATGCCAATTATTTTCATATTTGTGGTATCATTTAATCTACTCTGCTGAAGGTAGCATCACAGACAGGGAAATTGAGACTCAGATGAAGTGACTTTCCTAAGTGATAGGAAGCCAGAGTTTCTACCTAGGTTTTCTTCTAGCTTTAAAGTATCATATTCTTTAACCTAGATTTTACTGCTTTTATTTCTCAGAAAGAAACAATAAAATACTGTATTTTTCAGACTATAAGATGCACTCCCTCCCCCCAACTTGGGAGGAAAATGGGGTGGATCTTATAGTCCGAATGTAGCTTACCTGGCTGTTCACATTTACATTGGTGAAATACTATGTTATTTATGTTATTAAATATTTTACCACATTTTTTGCTTCAAAAATTTTTTCCCCGTTTTCCTCCTCTAAAACGTAGGTGCGTCTTATGGTCTGGTGCGTCTTATAGTCTGAAAAATACAGTATATAAGCCTTTGCGAAAGATTTTTTTCAAAAATGAGAAATTAAAGGATAGAATAACAGCTTGAAAATAAAAAGGTTTATTTATTTATTTGATTTAATCTTTTTATTTTCATTGTATTTTCCCCCCATTACCATTTAGTCCCATTATTCTTTCCCCCTACCCCCCACAACAATCACCACACTGTTGTCCATGTCCATGAGTACTTTTTCCTTTTTTCCTCAATCTCTCTGCCCCCAAAGGTTTTTGTTTTTTTTTTTTAAAGATAGATTACTGTGCACAACTGGGTTTCTCAGTTTGGCCTGCCAAGTAGGACAGGGCTTTCCTTGCACCAGTTGGCCTCACCACGTTGCTCCTGGCCTTTCCCTGCAGGGAACAAGTCAGACCTTGGTGCGCTCCGAGAGGTCCCTTTGGCTGAGGCACAGAGCCTAGCAGAGCACTACGACATCCTGTGTGCCATTGAGACGTCTGCCAAGGACTCAAGCAACGTGGAGGAGGCCTTCATGAGGGTAGCCACGGAGCTGGTCATGAGGCATGGGGGTCCTCTGCTCAGTGAGAAGAGTACCGACCACATCCAGCTGGATAGCAAGGACATTGGAGAAAGCTGGGGTTGCGGGTGCTGACCGGGGTGCAGGGCAGGCAGGCAGGCAGGCAGGGGTCCCCCTATCTCCTCTCTCTGGTCTGCCAAGCCCAGCCCTCCAGAGCTGGCCCTCTATGGTACCAGTGATTCTAGAGAAGCTTATGATAAAGTCCTGGAATTATTCATCCCATGGCCTGGATGCTTGATAGAAAAGCTACCCCGAGGAAGGGAGAAACAGGATTCTTCTGGCAAGAGGCCTTTCGGCACAGGGTACAGTGTAGGGCCCATCCTGCCAGTTAACGGCTGTTCCCTCCATGTTCTTCTTGTCCTAGGACAGGCCCGAGCTCATGAGTGTGGACTGCAGCTGTGGAGGGGCCAGGAATGTGCTTCCCCAGCTCTATACATACTAGTTCTGACCATTTCACACCTTGTATCTGCTAAAGTTGTGGCAGCAGGTTGCTGCTTTCCAGGGGTGTGGGTTGTGCTTAGGTCATTCCAGGGCTTCAGTATGCAGCTGCAGAGAGCGAGAGCAACCAGCCCAATAGCTGGTTTCTGAGCATAGCCCCAGGGAAGTCCTAACTCTTTCCAGGCAAAGAAACTTATTTCTTCACTGCCAACTCTAAGCTCATAGACACCGTGGGGTCCAGCTTGCTGCAATAGCAAGACCTCTCAAATTTTCTGGTTTTCCATGTAGCTTCTTGTTTTCATCCACAAAAGGGTCATGGCCCATATCCAAGTGGGTACTGTTTGCTCGCTTGGGGCCCAAAGTTTTGTCACTCAGGTTGCAAAACTAGCTAATTCTTTAGTCCCAGGGTCTCAGAAACTTAGGGGTAGGGGAAATGAGATAGGAACCTGGATATTTAAGGGAAAAATAAAATCTTGCATCCCTGAGGATCAGGTCTGAGAGTGTCCCTCAGGACCCAGTCTTACCTATGTGCAGAAATCCTTCCTGCCATGTTTAGAGCATCAGCTTCCCCACCACTCCCAGTCTAGCATATAGAGTTTCCCAAACAAAAAAGATAAGGCCTTGGTAGTTCTGGATCAGGCTCTTTTACCCACCCTGGGCCCACCTGTCCTCAATAGCCTCAATGTGCTCAGGGTGCTTAGGTAAGAAGGCAGGCCAGAGCTGAGATTGTTGGAGTCTTTGAAGTAGCACTGGACTCTGTGGTGTAGCTCGGAAGATCGCAGGGATTGGATTTAGGTGAACTTCCTAAGCCAATCCCAGTTCCTCCATGTCAGCCCAGTTCAGCCCCTTTGGCCCCTTGTGGGATCTCAAGAAATAAACTGCTCTTAGGGCCATGGGCTTGGCCATATCATAGAGAGGTAGCCCAGCGCCTATCAGAACCCAGGCAGCCCCCCAGCCTCAGTCTCAGTCCCCAAGGCAGACTGTGGCGTTCCAGCTAAGACTTCCCTTACCTCCTGCTCCAAGCCCTTTGGTCTGTGTTGCCTGCTGTCTCAGGCAGGCATGGATGCAAAGCAAGAAGGCAGACCTTTTGCAGTAGCCCTACAGCAGTCTGGTGAGACAGGGTATGCCATGGATGGCTGAGTCTGAGACATGCTGGGTCAGTGACTCCCTTTCTAACAAGGAGGCAGCCATGGAACCACTGAGCCTGGTTCTGGAGGGGAAGGATGTTGGTCTGCTTGGGCCAGGGGTCTGCACTGAGGGGAATTAGCCCATTGTTGACTGGGGTGGGGTGGGGTGGGAGCAGGGAGCAAGAAAGCTGCCTGGATTCTGTCCTCACTGGCCTTACTGATAGATAGGGCCCAGTTGCTGTCAGGGAGGGCTGGTGTCTTCCTGGCTGCTCCAATTCAGTGCCTGGGCTCCACCTGCGAAGTAGAAAGTACCTGTTACTGAGGGGTTCCCTAAAGAGGGTTCCATTTAGGCCAAGGGCAGAGATTCTCCAGCCCCATGACCTCTCTGCTAGGGACTAATATTTGGGCAGAGCTGGGCATTGAACTTGGTCTCCAGCTGGAAGATAATTCTCATGAAGCCTCACCTGCTGCTTTGGGGAGGTGGGGTACATGCAACGGGTCTTGGAGCAGGGGTGTAGGCCTGCACCCCTGTGATTGACTTGTGGCCCCAGTTCTAGAACTGCCAGACCACTCTACCCACCAGCCTCTCAGAGTTCAGGGAAGGAGAGAGGCCCCTCTACCTGAACTTCATATGGGTATCCTTGGCTGGCATAAGGATCCAGGGTAGGCACTGGAACAGGTAGCTGGCTGGCAGTGGGCTCATTTGTTACCTTAGAATGTGAGCCATCTCCTCCTCTCTTTCCCCTCTGCCCATAGGCAAGGAGGCCTGAAACCCTGCAAAGTTTGGCTTAGAAGGGGGAAAGAACAGTGGACCTAGCCTGGGACCAGAGAGGTTTCTTCTCACTGGTAACTTTGCTTTACCTAGAAACCAAGGAAACACTGCTTCCTCCCTTTCAAAATCACAAGATGTCAAACAGTGGCCTGAGTGGATCTCTTGCTACCTGCTCCTCCATGCATGGAGCAGCCTCATTCCAGAGGTTTAGCTTAGAAATTGGGGGTCACTTTGGGCTCCTCTCTTTCTCTCCCCACACTACCACAGTGCTGTGCCCTCCGCTCCAGACAGGCTCATCCTTACCTGGACATCTCACTTACCTTGGCTCCTGGGTTTCTAGCCTTCACTGCCCCAAGCTATCCTCCTACTGCTGTCTAAGTGTCAATTGTGAAAGGTCACTCCTGGCCCTGCCACTCCCTGCCCATACCCAACACCTTCCAGGGTGCCCTTGGGCACTTGGAATGTTGCCCACACTTGACCCAGATGTCCAAGACCTTCACAGCTCTACCTTGGCTTCTTTCCTGTACCTGCTTGTCCCCCGGGAGTACCCTCTTTCCAGGCTAACCCCTTGCTGTCCTCCCCCTACTTACTGACCCTGTCCTTTTTGTTCCCTTATAATGCCACAGATGGCCCAGTTGGACATTCCTGAGAACTGGCCCCCCTCCAGGCTCATAGTACCCTCTAGCAAGAGAGAGTTCTTTCCCCACCTCTTGGCCTGTGAGTTTCTTCCCCCCACTTCCTGGGCTATTTCCTATAGGCTCCAAGAGAGATGTTTCCTGGCCCTCAACTTTACAAAAATGCTAGTGCTTGGAGCCTGGCCTTTGGTGTGTTACTGACTGCATGCCTTGTGAGGTCTCTACTCTGAAGTGACGTATCAGGCTGGGGCCTCTCTACATCTGTGTACTTTAGTCCTGTGATAGGGTAAGAGAAGATGGGGGAACTATTTGAGACAGGAAACAAGACTCGCTTCCGTTTCCTCTCCTAGCAGCCTCTGGGGCAAGAGAACAGTTTAATCTCTTTTTCTAAATTACCTGCAAATAGGAGAAGGTGGAGTAAGGGGCCAGGGTGTGGTAGATGGGGCAGTGGCAGGAGAGCCTGGAAGTGTCACGGCAGCTCGGGCCTGGAGGAAGGCAGTCTGTGGTCTGGGTGAGGCTGAGGTGACACGGCTGAGGGAGAACAAGAGAGGAGTTGATGTAGTATGGTTGTGGGAGTTGGACTTGGGTGGGCAAGGAACACAAATCCTGATTCTTCCTCAGAGAGGTGGTTCCCAGGCTTCCCAGCCCTTCCTTAAGCCAGAGAGGTGGTTCCCAGTCCTCCCAGAGGGGTTTTGATTCCAAAGGCACAAGCTCCAGTAGAGTTGGAACTGGAGGAAGCTCTCAATTCATATTGAATTCCCTTACTCTTCTACAGGAGGGCTTCCAGGTGCGGGGCCGCAGGGGTCCTCTCAGCCCTACTGGCCTGGACTGTTAGGAATGGAGTGGGCTTTAGTCAGCCCAAGGATGCCATTTGCATTTGGGAATTTTCACATTATTTATTTATGAATATATAAATCTTTATATGAAATCTATTTTTTAAAATATGGAAAAGTTGCCTTTATGGAAACTTAGCAGAGCCAGAGTATACATATTTGTAAACCATTAAACAGTTTTCTCTAATGAGCCAGTGGCACCCAAGACTGGTTCTGTTACTTTTGAGCCCAGAGACAGCCTAGGTGGGCACATCCCCACAGATGGTCCTACTTGCCTAGCTTTCCCCAACTTGTCTCCAGGTCTGGGGTGGAATATGAGCCTACACACTGCCCACTACCTGTTACCTGGACCCCTGTTAAGATCATTTTGTCCCAGACCAGTGTGGGATCCCCTGGGCGGAGAGGTAGGCAACTGCCCAAAGGGCAGGAAGGAGCTTGGGTTGGGTCCCCTCGCTGCCAGGATACTGGTGTGTTACCTTGGATAACTCACGGTGTCTTTCTGGGTCCAGGTTCCTTCAATTGGGTTTGTGTGGGAGGAGGGTGAGAATACTAACTGGTGATTGCCAGGGGCACCAGGGACCCCTCATACTTCTACCACCTTGTGAAGGAGGTCTGCTTCTGCCCTTCCAAGGTCTGCTTTTCAGATGAGTCAACAGACTTGGGTTAAGAGTTCTTTGTCCAAGCCTTGCAGCAGTGAGGAAGTAGAGCTCTTGTTCCAATTCAAAATCTAAGAACCCTCATGAGGGCAAGACTGTTTTTGTTCACTGCTGTATTCCAGGTGCAGGGAATGGTTCTAGGCACATAGATGCTCAAAGAACTGCTGAGTGCCTGAACTGGCTCCTGGCATCAGGAAGCCCATTAATCCATAGACCACCTAGATAATTGAGTCTGCTTCTGGCCACTTATATAAAGAGAGCTCTGCCCACCCTGCCTAGTGTGGCTCAGTGGATTGGGCATCATCCTGCAAACCAAAAGGGTTGTTGCAGGTCAGGTCCATGGTTGGGGGCACGCAAGAGGCAGCCGATCGGTATTTCTCTCACACACGGATGTTTCTCTCCCTCTCTTTCTCACTCTCTTCCCCTCTCTCTAAAAATAAAAATAATAAATAAAATTTTTTGAAAAAGGAGACCTCTGCCTAAATGGTGAGATGAAGAGAGTAGAGCATGGCCAGGTGGTATTGCATCTGCCCTGCCAAGGCTAGTTCTGAGACAAAGTGACATCGTGGGGCTTAGACCAACCTCCATTGAAATTCCAGGCCTGCCCTGACTAGTTGTATGATCTTGGGCAAGTCATTTCTCCACTCAGCGCCTCAGTTTCCTGATGTGGGACACTAATTCCTGTTCTGTATGCACCCAGGGAAGTCACAACGAGATACTGGGTGGCAGGGTCTTTGTAAACTGAAGGGCTGGTGTGGGGTGGGGGGGCTCCTGTTTTTGTCTCTGTCGCAGGTGGTTCAGAAGGCTGCTGAATTCCGCTGACTGAATGAGGAAGGCCCAGAGCCCTGG
>PVJI01017073.1:0-36603 GCA_004026765.1 Micronycteris hirsuta | reverse complement strand
CTGTACTTTGCAACTTGCGTGTTTAGCCCCTGTGCTTTGTCCTTGATTGTAGAACTTGTGTTTAGCTTGAATCATGTAACATTCTGTGCTTTGTTTTTACCAAATAAGATAGCTAGATTTAACTGCTGCATCAAGCTTCTGTAACCCTTGCTTGCCACTAGGCCCACGTAGGCAGGAAGTCTTGCCATGTAAGCAAGGCATGAGTCTTGTCACGTAGGCAGGAAGTCCCAAGCTCATGTGCCTTTTTCTTTGTCTCCCAAATAAGGAAAGCTAGACCTGGCTTCTGCTCCTGGCTCCTGTAATCTTCTGCCACATAGTTTCTCATCACTGCCTGAACATATATAAGCCAGTCCCTTCCCTTATTCGGGGCCCTGGATTTGGAGATTTCTCCCTAGGGTCCGCATGCGTAATAAAGGGTCTGTGACTCATACCTCTCATCAGGAGTTTGGTCGCTTCATTTTCCCGCAGCAATCTTAGTTGCAGGCCTTTGTTTTTCATTACTTGGAATATTTCTTGCCATTCTCTTCTGGTTTGGAGTGTTTCTATTGAGAAATCAGCTGCTGGCCTTAGCAGGGACACTTTGTATGTTACTTCTTGTTTCTCTCTTACTGCTTTTCAGATTCTCTCTTTGTCTTTAAAACTTGGCATTTTAATTATAGTATGTCTTGGAGTTGCCCTGTTTGGGTTCATCTTGGTTGGGAATCTCTGTGCTTCCTGACCTTGCATGGTTTTTTCCCTCTCTAGGTTTGGAAAGTTTTCTGTCATTATTTTTTCAAACAGGGTTTCTGTCCCTTGTCCCTTTTCTTCTCCTTCTAGTATTCATATGACTCGAATGTTGTTGCATTTCATGTTATCTTGGAGTTCCCTTAGGCTGTCTTCATATTGTTTGAGTCTTTTTTCATGCAGCTGTTTTACCTGGGTGTTTCTTTCTACCTTGTATTCCAGCTCACTATTTAGGTGCTCTGCTTCATCTAGCCTGCTTTTAATTCCTTCTAGAAAATTTTATTATTCATTTCTTCCTTTTTTTGTTTATTATTTTTCCTTTTTCATACTTTTGTGGTTCTCACTTAGTTCCTTGTTGTTGTCTGTGAGTTCCTTGAGCATCCTTATAACCATAATTTTGAATTCTATATCTGATAGTTTGCTTGCTTCATTTCATTTAACTCTTTTAGTGGGGAGTCTTCCATTCCTTTGGATTGCAGGTTCTTTTTTTGTCTCCCCACTTTAGGTGACTCTTTTTGTTTGTTTCTGCACTTCCTGATGTTCCACTTCGCTAGCTGTCTTTGTAGGGTGAACTTCTATGGTAGGAATTCTATGGGATTCAGTGGTGTGGTCTCTTTGATCTCTTCATCTGGATGATCTAGGTTTGTCCTTTCTTCTGTTTGTGTGTGCTCACTTGTTGTACTTGGGTTTTTACCTTTGGGTTGTTCCTTTGTTGGTGGTTTGTCTCCTCCAGCGGGTATACTGATGTTCACAGCTCCCACCTAATCTCTGATCATAAAATTTTTATCCTTTATTTTGTTAATCAATCTGTTGTATGTCACATAGAGTTATTTGCATATGTAGGAACCATACTTGTACCCCTGAAATGATCCCCACTTGATCAGGGTTGTATTGAATGTTATCTTTTTAATGTAGCATTGTATTTCATTTGCTGGTACTTTGCACGTGTATTCATCTGAGATATGGGTATGTAGTTTTCTGGTTTTTTTGTATTATTCTTCCCAGGTTTTGGTAGTAGGATTACGTTAGACTCATAAAATGTGTGGTGAAGTAATGCCTCTTCTTCACATTTTTGGAAGAGTTTAAGAAGGATAGGTATCCAGTCTTCTTTGAGTGCTTGGTGTAATTCACTAGTGAAACCATCTGGTTCTGGACTTTTAACTTTTGGGGAAGTTCATGATGGTTGTCTCAGTTTCCTCACTGTTGATGGTCTATTTGGATTTTCCAGTTCCTTGTGATTCAGTCCAGGGAAGTTGTATATTTCTAGGAATTGATCCATTGCTTCTACCTTATTGAATTTGGTGTCATAGAGTCTTTCATAGTATCCTTGTATGATCCTTTGTATTTCTTATGGTGTCTGTGGTAACTTCTTTTTCATTTCTGATTTTGCTTAAGTCTTTTCTCTCTTTTCTTTAGTGAGTGTTGCCAGAGGTTTGTCAATTTTATTAATCTCCTCAAAAAAAAACAGCTCTTTGTTGCATAAATTATTTGTAAAGTCTTTTTGTTCTCTATTTAATTTAGTTCTGCTCTAATTTTTCTTTTTTCTTTTTTGTCCCAATCCTTACCTGAGGGTATGCCTATTGATTCGAGAGAGAGGGAGGGAGACACGGGTAGAAGGAGAAACATCGAGGTGAGAGAGACATTGACTTGTTGCCTCGCTTATGTGCCCTATCTGCAGATTGTACCCACAACTGAGGTATGTACCCGGACTGGGAATCAAACCCATGACCCTTTGCTGTACAGGGCAACACTCCTACCTACCAGCCACTAGGCCAAGGGTGTTCTACTTTTTATTATATTTCCTTTATTTTGCTGACTTTGGGCTCCTTTTGGTTTTCTTTTTGTAGTTCTTTAAGACACAATATTAGGTTATTTACTTAGGATTTCTCATTTCTTAAGCCTATAAGGATATAAACTTCTCTCTTACTACCACTTTTGCTGCACCCCCAAAGTTTGATATGATCTCACTTCTAAGAGTAATCTAATGAACAAAATAAAGTAAGAAGCAAGACAGAACCAGAGCCATGGAAACAGGGAGCAGACTGACAGCTTTTAGAGGAAAGTGGGGGAAGGGGAATGGTGGAAAGAAGGGGAAGGGATTAGTCAAAGAACATGTCTGAGTGACCCACGGACAGGAACAATGGTGTGGGGATGGGCTGTGGGGTGGCAGGGTGGGCTGGAGGAAGGAGGGAAACAGGAAAAATTAAGAAAACTGTAGTAGAATAAACAAGAATTTAAAAAATAAACAGGCCCATTGTGGCCATTTTCAAAAAAACTTTTTTAAATCAAAATTTCACTATGATATATTACCATTCTCTTTTCTTTTTATAGATATTTTGACCTCACCTTTTATTTTTCTTTGACCTAGCTGGTTTCTAGTAGTGTGTTGTTTACTCTCCACATATTTGTGGTTTTTCTACTTCCTTTTGCAGTTCATTTCTAATTTCAAAGTATTATTTTAGAGAATATGCTTGTTATCAGTTAATATTTTTAAAGTGCTCATGATTTAAAACCTTTTCAAAAGATTTTATATCAGCTTTCTGGTCAAATTTTAATATGTAAGCATACTGTAAAGAAAAGTGCTGTCTCCATTATAGTTTAATTTTTTCAAAACTGCTCCTAGATAACCCACAAGATGTCACGATGGTGTCGCTCGTGGTCAGCTGGTGGCCGTTATCCAAGATGGCGTCCACTCACACTTGCAAAGGGAAATTTTAGGTAAATTCTTTGGCTGAATAACTGTGAGCTCTGAGTTTTTTGTTCGAGTGGTCATTTCATAATATTTTCAAAATCAGTAAATGTTTATCATTTGGGATATTGGGGAAATGTGAGATGCTAACTAAGTAATATTTCTATTTAGTTCAAGTATCCCAGAGCCTCCCTCATTCATATTTTTCATTCTTAGATATTCAAATATATATGCATATATATATATGTATATATATGAAGTAAAAAGTTACTCACTTACACATGTGCATAGCTGTCCATTTGAAAATGATGCCCGGTAAATATTTAGGAAAATCGGATATACCTATTTATAGCAATGCTGTAAATAAGGTGAATCCTGGTATATAGTATAAATGATGGGTACTTTATATACTTTCATATAACATAAATAAGAATGAGGACTTGAAGTGCTGGATTAAAGTCAAATGTTAAAACTGTATTCAAGTTCTTTACTGTCACCACTTGGGGTCCCCCGTAAGGTAAACTGCCAATATCATGACTGATGTAGGTGTTCAGGTTTAGTGATGACAGAAGGGAAAAGTCACATTGAAATCAGCTTGAAGATGTCATGGCAATGTGCTTCAACTAAGAAAAATAAAAGATTAAGAGCTGCTTTAGAGACCTTATCACCCTTTGATGGAGTCTTTCTTCTCATTGGGATTTGAATTGTAGGGTACTTTCTATTTGTGAATTTTTTTATTGCAGTAGATCTTACATCAGGAAAGTGTACAGACCATGTGTATAGAGCTTCAAGAATTTTCACAAGTAGAACACACCTGTGCTTTTAGGCCCAGCCCAAGAAGCAGAACTTCTGATACACTAGAAGTTTTCTTTAACCAACAAATGGACCCCTTTGTGCCCAGTAGTAATGGTTCTGGGAGAAACAGCATTTGCTGCAAGATCCCTAAGTGGCTTTCCTGTGTAGATGAGATCTTTGTACCCACAACTAACATCGTAGTTATTGGTAAGAGATTGAAAGCTTTCTCCCCTAAATCAGAAACGTGAAATGTTTGCCCACTTTTACCACTGCTATTCATCTGAAGTTTAGCCAGAGCCATTAAACAAGAAAACGAGATAAGAATTATTCAAATTGCAAAGGGAAATGCAAAATCATCTCTATTCACAGGTGACATAATTATATATACATAGAAAATCCCCGAGAATCTATAAGAAAGCTGCCCTAATAGAGCAAATAAATGAACGTAGTATAGTTGCAGGATAGATGAAGACACAAAATTCAGTAGTGATTTTCTATACCAGCAGTGAACAGTCCAAAGAGGAAATTCCACTTCATTTACAATTTAATTTGTAATAGCATCTAAGAATTAAAGACTTGCAGATAAATTTAATCAGGAGTTAAAATATTTGTACACATTCTTTTTGTTAGAAGGGAGTCACTAAGGACAGCCTACACTTGAGCTTCACCTTTAGAAAGGAGGACTATCTATTATGGAATTTGTGGACATTTTTTAATAAATCCCACCGTGACTGGGAAAGAGCATGAGGGAGACATCTGGCATGCAGAAAGCATTCTGTTTTCATCTGGGTAGTGATAAAACACATGGAAAATATAGTACATGTGTGCACACATGTGCATTTGCATATGTGTGAATTTTTGCTGAAGTGAGTGTTTAAGGTTTGTGGTCCTTATGTGCACAACACCTCAGAAATTGTAAGTTTTAAAGTCTGTCGATACTGTCATACTATAGCTATGTTTAAACTTTCACCCTTATTATCTGTATTCTGTTAGTAAATAATCTATCCCTTGAATAAAAAAATATGGGGAAAGTATTGCCCAGGTGGATGACTTATAAAGGAAATGATAAATATTCTGTAGCTCCTTCAATTTATGAGATATATTTGAGAAACACAACTCTCAAATGATGACAGAACAGCATTATTTTGGAAATTAGGAAATTTCTGTTCTTTGTATGATCTATTAGTTGTAACTCTACCGAAATATAAATTCTACATGTAGATGTTTTTGGAAGGTGCTTGGGGGGAAATGGGCCCTGTAGATTTCTCTAAGGTAGCTACACAACCTGGAAAAGATACATCTTACCTCAAGGCCTTGGAGGTAAGTGAAGATAAAAACTTCAGTGGACAATCTTAATGCTGACCTACCTGAATAATGATACACTGGTAGAAGATTGGTGAGTACCTAATGATGCTTTATTTATGAGAGCAGTTATTTAATCTGACATTGAAGGAGAATACTTCACATAAATAAACTTTTCCAATAACTTTAAAGCTTTCCCTTTTAAGTTGCCATACTTTTCTTTCAGTCTCATGTATTTTAATGAAAATTGTTGTATTTTAATTAGAGTATGAAATTACTAAAACCCTCTTATGTACCAGATTTGATACCACAATGAATATACTAGACAAGGTCCATGTGAAATTCTGGTGAGAGTAGACTAAACAAATAGAGAATAAGAAAATTGCCAGGTGCTTCCACATAGACCATTAAGATAGGAGGATGCCAAGTTAGTGAGTTCTAGGTTGTTGGAAATAGTCTGTGTTATTTGCTGTTGTGTAGGGGACCTAGAACATAAAAGATCCTAGATAAATATTTACTGAATCAATGAATTAGTCTTCTTCAGAAAGAACATATAAATCACAATTAATTTCTTAGTTTTATTAAGCTCAATAGCTTCTGTTAAAAGGAAAAGAATGCCATTACATTCCATTTATCAATTCATATTTATTAAGAACCAATTTTGTGCTCGGTACTGCCCACCGGACCCTTCCATCGGGTAGAGGGAGGCAGGCGCACACACAAAGGAAGAATGGGCTTAAGTGAGTGCACCTGGGACTGCGAGGCAGCGTCTTTGTCCGTCAAAGCCAGGGCACTTCTCCCCGTGTTGCCTGGGGAAAAGTCACAGGGAGGGAGGCTGGCTGTTCCGGATGACCTGAGGAGACAAAGGAGGTGATTAATGAATATTGCTTCTTGAGTTTGGGGTTTTGGAATTGTAGCTTGTTACTGTTGGCTGGATTTTACCATGATTCTTTGAAGTGATGTGGCTGCAGGTGCTGTATTTAATTTGTGTGAGGCTTATATCTCCCTGTAATGATTCACGTGTAGGGTCGTGCTTAGGTTAAATTGGTGTCAGGAACTCTGTGTACTAGTTCTAACTGTACCAGTAACATTGTTACCTTCGCTAAGTCATCGGTCCTTTTGAAACTCTAGTTTATTTCATCTACAAAGTGATGGGAAAGAAGTTATGTTCCAGGTTAACTTTAGTTGCATTACTTCTCTTTTAACTTTTTACTTTTAGCTCATGAATGTAACTACAGGTCTCTTTTATGTACCTTTATTATAAGAAACAAGTTTCTTTTGTCCACTGGAAGACAGTATTGATTAGGTGCATTGTCACCAAAAGGGATCTATTCTGGAAAAACGAAGGGTTGCAACTCAGTGCAGGCAGACACGGCAGCCCACTTGCACGCACAGCACAGTGTGGAGAGCTCTCTATAGAAGGGACAGGGGGGTTAGGTGAGGGGTCGTTACCACGGGGAGCTTTACCGTGAGCACAGAGATCTTCCCGTAGGGTTCTCACACTGATGCAGAGTGTGAGCACTCCCCCCACAGGCCTCCTGACCAATCGTGTTTGTGTAAAGTCTCAGTCATCATCTTCATCATTTTACTCATGGCCCTCAAAATCTATGGTGCTCTGTGGTCATACTGTGCTATGGCCGTGTTTATTTTTCTTGTTTCTGTTATTTTAATAGTTTATAGTAATTTTAACATGTTCATTGAATGCAGTATATAAAAAATTACTGTTTTTCTATGGACTAGCAATGAACAATTAGAAAATGTAAATACCATTTACAATAGCATCAAAACTCACCTGTTGGCCACCCTTAGGGACCTTTATTAAGTTGTCACTTAATGATAGTGATCATATATGCCCAGGTCTGTTCAGTCACTGCAATTCAGGGGGGAAGGACCATCTCTTACAGAGCAGGGACACCACGACAACTTGGATGAATCTCACAAACACTATTGAGTGAAACGAGCCATACTAAAGAGTACACCCAAGTGCACACGATATAATTCCATTGATATGAGATTCAAGAACGGGTGGAATTAATAATTAGAGAAGTCAGAATAATAGCAGCTCTTGCAGGGGTTGGGAGGATCAACTGGGAAAAGGACAGCAGCATTTTATAGAGTGCCGAAAATGTTTTATATCGTGATCCGGACGGTTGTTGTATGAGTATTTACATGTCGAGTAATCCAGTAAGCTATACAGCTAAGATGAGTGCATTTTACTCCATTACTTACACCTCAGTTATCATTTTTATTAAAAACAATAAATGTACATAGTGAGGTTGATGCCTATTAACTTTTGCAAATTTAGAAACTTTTTAAAATATTTTATTTATTTATTTATTATTGTATTTTTCTGTTATCATTTATCCCTCCTATACCCTCTTCTACCTCCACGCGTCCCCTCCCCACCCCACCCAGCAATCCCCACACTGCTGTCCATGTCCATGAGTCCTTTTTCTTTTTTGGCTCGATCCTTCCACCCCCAACTTCCCACCCCCACCGCCCAGAGCTGTCAGCCTGCTCTCTCTGAGTCTGTCTCTGTTTTGCTTGTTAGTTTACTTTTGCTTGTTAGATAGCTGTACATCATTCCCAAGATTTAGAAGGCAGAGAAGGAAGGGAACCTAAAAACTGACTAAAGTATACAACCCGTGGACCCCGATAGTCAGCATACTTAGATCAGCTAAGTACCCACTTGCAGCCTCAGTTCAAGTGAATAGAACAAATTACTAACTTACTAACAAACTTACTAATGGCTTTCTTTCCTCTATATGTGCAGCACTCAGACTAGCTGGGTGCCTGCTTGAAACTTTGTGCTCATGTGTGTTTCATAAATAAATTTGCTATCTCGTTTCCACTCTATGAGCTGTTTCTCGATTGAATTTGTCTCTTGCAATGAGACAAGAACAGAGGCAGGGGGTTGCCTCCTGATTTGGGTCTCTCTCCGTAAACAGTTCGTTTATTCAATAAATCTTTATTGAGCTCCTGATTTTTGAAAGGAGCTATAGTATTAATCTCTTGTAGGACAATTTTCAGTCTTATTAGTAATTTAGTTGACTGTCACCTCCTACTAACCAGACTGAGCTTTTTGAGGACAAGATAGGATCCAGGAAAGGTTTGGTGTCTGTTGACTGAACAAATGAACCCAAACGACTGACCACTCGTCAAGTAACACGGCCATAATCTATACTCATAGAGGCTGCTTTTCACCCTGGTTAGGCCTAGGAGAGGGAACTGGACTCATCATGTTTCCATCATCCCAAATAAACTACTCCTTACCCTCTGGATGACTCAGCAGTCTCTAGGCCCTGGCCTGGCATCAGACCCCAGGATGGCCCAGGGAGGTGCCACCTCTGTAAGCACAGGCTGGCACCTGCCCAAACAACATGTTCACTCTTCAGTCTCTTTGCAGCCCACAAGGCTCAAGGGCCATTAGGGCTGACTGGGGCCTGTAATATTAATGAGGGATGCTCTCAGCACAAGTGAGCTTTGCTTCCTGGACATCAACCTACTAAAAACAGAGACAGATCTCATGGCAAATGCATTTCCTTCCAGTCCTGGGCCGTTCCAAGGCTGCCTGCTGGAGGGCTAGCAAGAGAAAGACTTGGCTTCTCTCCCTTGCTTTCCTCTCCTCTCTTTCTTCATCTCCCGTCTCCATCCTCCCTTCCCTTTCTTGTCCTCACTTCACTCTCTGTTTTGTTCCCTCCCCCCGCACACATCTCTTCTTCCTCTCTTCCTTAATCACTTGTCCTACTTTGTCATTGTTCCTCTCTTCTTTTATCCCATACCTACCTCCTTTCCATCACTGTCTGCTTCTCTTGTCTTTGTCTAACTCCATCTTTCGGCCTCTCTGACTCTTTCTAGTTGTATCTCTGTCTCTGTCTCCCTTTCTGTTTTCCTCTTTCTCCCCGCTTTCCTCCTCCTCCACTCCTAACTCCTCACTCTCAACCTGGCAGCCACCACAGAGGCAGGAAAATACAGTGGTCCAGGGCCCAGGAAAGTCCAGTTTTAATGGAACCCAGGACACATACGAGCAGTAATCAGAGGAGTCTGGGAGGGTATTTGAAATTACCTATTTGACAAGCATGAAATCAGGCTAAGAGAGTTTTTTTACCCAAAAAATAAAACACAATAAGGTACCACTTCATACTCACAAGACTGGCTAAAAATTTGACTTGACCAAATGTTGGCAAGGACTTGGAAGGAACTGGACCTCTCATACATTGGTAGGAGTATAAAATGTTACAAATACTTTGAAAACTATCCATTTCTTTTCTCATAAAGTTCAACATACATCTGCCCTATGAGCCCACAATTGCAGCCTTTCACATATATCCAAGGTAAGTGAAAACCTATGGTCATGTAAAGACAAAACAAGAATATTTCTATCAGCTTGATTCGTCATAGCCAAAATCTGGGAAATGCTCAAATGCCCATCAGTAAGAAAATGCATAAATCCCCATGGTCTATTCATACCACTCAGCAACAAAAAGAAACAACCATGCGACACAATAATGAATCTCTAAAACATTGAGTGAAAGAAGCCAAACACAAAAGAATATGATTCCATTTATATAGAATTCAGAAGTAGACAAATTGCCCCAATTAACTCTCATTGCAACTATGTGAGACACTGAGACAGAGGGACATCTTTCCATGTCGTTAAAACTAATCCATTGTGATAAAAATGAGACCAGTGGTCATGTGGGACTATCAGGAAAGCAAGGGCAGGAGAGAGAGTAACTGGAAGGAGGCATGACATAACTTTTTCAGATGATAGAAATGTGCTATTACTTTGGATAGCAGTCATACTGGTATATACTTTTACCAAAATTTATTGAACTGGACACTTAGAATCTGTGCATACTATTGAATGTAAATTATGTCTTTCTAAATCACCCATAATTATTTACAAAAAGCAAGTGTTGGAAACAGCCTAAGTGCCCATCAGTAGATAAATGGTTAAAAAACTGTGGTACATTTACACAATGGAATGCTATGCAGCAGAAAGAAAGCCTTCCTGCCTTTTGCAACAACGTGGATAGAACTGGAGACTATCATGCTAAGTGAAATAAGCCAGGCAGTGAAAGACAAATACCATATGATCTCACTTAAAAGAGGAATCTAATGACCAAAATAAACTAATGAGCAAAACAGAACCAGAAACACGGAAACAGGGAACAGACTGACCGCTGCCAGAGGGGAGGGGTAGAGGAGGAAGGGTGAAAAGAAAGGGAAGGGACTAGACAAAGAACATGTGTGAATGACCATGGACATGGACAACGGTGTGGGGATTGACTGTGGGAGCCGGGGCTGGGCTGGGTGGAGGAGGGCAAAGGGGGAAAAATTGGGATAATTGTAACAGAATAAACAAGAATAATAAAATAAAATAAAAATGTATTGAACTAGACACTTAGAATCTATACATTCTATTGTGTATAAATTATGTCTGTCTTTCTAAATCAGCCATGAGTATTACATAATCCACAAAAAGGTACTACTGTATGTCATCTGAATGCAGTGACCAATTTTGCAGAACCAAATGCCAGGATATATGGTCTTACAGACTCATATGTACTTACAGGAACAATGGAACCGCATATTTAATGTTAGAACTGTCCTTGAAAATGACAACTGTATGAAGATATATAGCTGTCCTAAAGCTAGGACACTAGAAATACACATAATTTGCTTCTCTTGGAAGTGATTATACTCCTAAGGTCTTGAAAAAATAAATACTGGAGGGTATTTTTTTCCAGAGTGGGTGATGGGTGAGAGGATTACCAAATACCAGAGGGCTATAGCATATGCCAAAGATTGCAGAGGAGGAGCCAACACTTCAGGTTCATTGTGAATCTCGAATTACATCCTTTTAGCAAAAACAAGCATCCTTAGTATATAGATTCCTCAAATCTGAACTCCAATCTACTTTTTTAGGGAGGGAGTCTTCCTCCCTACTCCTCCCTCTCTACTTTAACCAAACTAATGCAATGCCTGGGACCTTGTAGGTACTTAATCTCTGTTGAAAGACTAAGGAAGGGAGGGAGGGAGGGAGGAAAGGAAAGGGAAGGGAAGGAAGAAAAGAAACGAAAGGAAGGAAGGAAGGAAGAAAAGGAAAAGGAAGGAAGGAAAGGAGGAAGGAAAGGAAAAGAAAGAAAAAAGAGAGGGAAGGAGGAAAAGAGGGAGGAAGTAAGGAAGACCAGTGAAATTGTAAACCCTCCCCTAAATGAAATCCTACTCTACAAAAAGGATTTGATAAACTCAGATCTAAATGTCATTGGCACAACCACGAGAAGCTTCTAACTAATCTAGAGTAGTGGTTTTCCCTCATGGCTGCACATGAGAATCACTTGAGAGCTTTTTAAAAAACTCTAATGCTACCCCTCCCCCTGCCAAAATCAGATTCAGTTGAATTGGAGTGAGGGTGTTTTTCTAATGTGCAGACAGTGTTAATCACTTCTGGTACAGTCCAACCCGCTCAGAGGTCCAGAGAGTTGATGTCATTTCTCCATGGCCAGAGAGCTAGCTGGTAGGTGGCAGAGGCAGGATAAGAACTCATAGCTTCAGCTCTGGCCGGTGTGGCTCAGTGGATTGAGTGCCAGCCAACCAAAGGGCCGCCAGTTTGATTCCCAATCTGGGGCACATGTCTGGGTGGCAGGCCAGGTCCCCATTGGGGGTGCACGAGAGGCAACCACACATCGATGTTTCACTCCTTCTCTATCTCCCTTCCTTCCCCTCTCTAAAAATAAATCTTTTTTTAAAAAAAGCTCATAGCATCATTGAGTCACTCTAGCTAGCTTTTATTGGCTATGTATCTCATGAAGTTCTTCCTTCTCTCTCACATCATCTCTCAGATGCAGTTGTTCTCATTCATATATTCATTTAACAAATAGTTTCTAAGCACCTACCAGGTGCCAGGTATACAGCAGTGAGCAAACCAGCCAGTTTCCTCTCACCTCGCCCTCTACAGGAAGAGCTCTCATTCCGGAAGGTCTTTCTCGATCTGGATCATTCTGTCTCCACCAGTTTGTGAGCTTCCTGGGACTAGGAACCACGAGTGATTCATCTTTGGAGCTGCCGGGCCTGGTGCAAGGGCAGATCTAATCAAGGTGTGATGAATAAATGCACAGATACTAGTGATTCCTGAATCCCCTTACATGGAATAAAGAGAACAGAAGAATGTCAGGAAGACCACTTGTACTAAATAGGACTTTCTCAATTTTATGTCATAGAAATCGAACTTAAATTTTCTGAGACAAAAGAGGGCACGTATTTGTTCGTCACTGGCAAAGACAGTGTGTAGAATCCCAGACAAACCACGTTATTAGGGCTCTGTGTCTCTTCTCAGTTCCCAGCTCAGTTTACATCACCTTGGCTTCATTCTGCACTTCGGGCCTCTCCACATGACAGGCAAGATGGTCCCCCATACTCACTGATTTTAGCAGTCCCAACAATGGCCAAATATAATTCCCAGAGGAGATGCTGAGGGTCCTGTCAGCCCATCCTTGAACCAAACACTCTGGCTGGTGAAGAGTATACTCTGATTGGTCAACCTGTCTCACAAATCCGCCCTGGGGCATTCAGCAGGGTAGGGTACCACTACCTTGGCCTCACCAAGAATACATGGAATCGGCAAGGAGTCCCCCTTAGGAACCAGAGGAAGGAGACAGAAAAGTGTGCTGGTCGACCATGGTCTCCTATCTTTCCATCTTTCTGTTCCACCATCTTGCTTACCTGTCCTCACCCATGTAACTTTCATGGATGCAAGACAAATGCCATAGATCTAAACATTATGATTGTCTCCAAGGCAGGAAGAAAGGAGAGAGGCAACCCTAGCCTTATCTGTCACTTTTCTCAGGAAGGCAAAAGCTTACCCAGAAACATCCCAAGAAGACTTCTCTTAAACCATTGGCCAGCACTGGATCACACTGCTACCCCCAGCTGTAAGGGGGGCTAGAAAATCTAGTTGTAACAAACTGGAATCGAATTTCATGACACACACACATAAAGCAAGTCCTTACTCCCTGTGACCAACACTGATTCCTCTCCCCCCTGCGCTGCTCCGCCTTCCCCCAGGGTTAAGTACTCTTGCTCAGAGTTTCCATCGAATCCTGCCCTCCCTTATCAAAGTCATGCATGCACAGCACAGCAACTGGAGGTGTAAAGAGGTGTACCTATCTGTCTTGTTCATCGTGTAGCCCCAGCACGTGCGTGCTTCATTCCACCCATGTTCTCTAACTTACGTGTCAGGTCCTGTGCAAATAAGGAGGCTCTCGGTGAACGCTTCTTGGATGGATGGATGAATGATGGATGGTGGATGCATGGATAGCGGGTGGGCAGATGGGTGGGCGGATGGGTGGATGGTGGAAGTCTGGGTGGCTAGATGGTGGTGGATGAATGGCCTCCATTCCGGGATGGTGGTGGATGGATAACTGGGTGCGTGGTTAGATGGCTGGATGATGGATGGGTGGATGAGTGTCACCACCGTCCAATGGCTCCACCCAGAGCAGCCCGCCTGTGGCTCCCTTGCCCCTCTTCTCACTCCTCTCCCGAGTCAGTTCGCTTTCCTAAAAGCCCTCCTTTCCCTTAGAGCCATTGATTAGATGGTCCCTCCTGGTCCTCAGGCAACACCTAGTACTTTCCCTCCCTCCTGCCTCCAGCTGAATCTTGAATCAATACCAGTAAACTGGGTGTGAACGGAAGGAGACTGCTCCTTATTTGCCATTATTTACCTCTGCGTGCACTCCCGCATTCATTCTCTTCTCTTTTCTCTCTCCCCCCCCTCACCTCTTCGAACTCCTAGGGAACTGGTTCCACCAGAGTGCAACCAGCTCATCTGCATCTGGCCCTGGGGACTTGTAGGAGCCAGAAGAGGAGGAAGAGGAGGAGAGGGGAGGCAGGCGGGAAGGCAGGAGTGGCGAGAGCGCACCGCCAGGCCGGCCGGGCCCTGCTGCACGGGAAGCCCAAGCCCGACGCGCCGCCCTGGCCTTGCTCATGAGGCTTCTACGGAGCGGGCAGAGGAAGCACCGCGGCGTCTCGCTGGGATTCCTCGCCCTCGGCCTGGCCGCAGCCTGCTGTCTGCAGAGTAAGCACGGGGTGGGCGGGGCAGAGCGCGGGAGGGTGCCCGGCCACCGGCCCTCGCCCACCTCGGCAGGCCCTCCGGGCTGGCGGGCACGCGCAACTCACCGCGGGCACCGGGCGCAGCCTGGAGCGGGGCGCCGACCGTAGCCGGAGGGACCCAGGCAAAGCGGAGTCTCCCCGGACCCGGCCGCCAGCGCCACATCTCGGGCAGCGCCCCGCCCCGGCCGGGCGTTATCAGAGCCGGAAGCGGTCCGGGAGGTAACCGGGTCCTGGTCAGGGGAAGGCCTCCTCCGCAATATTTTTCATTTCTTTTTCCTGGAGTAAGCAGACTGCACCCGAGGTGTCCGAGACCTCAAGGGCGCACGGCCTGGCCCCTACTGCTGGGACCAAGTTCTCCACCCGTCCTGTCGGGTCACCAGCACGTTCGTAAGTCTCCCCGACCACTCCGAGGAATCCACAGCAGACTCTTGGAAAGGGATTCCGGGGCCTTGGGCTGGGTGTTGGAGCCCGAATGCAGGGTCGTCCTCACCACTCTGCACAGAGCGGAGGGTCGGCACTAGAATGCCCCCGCTTCAGGAATTGGAATGCGACGCACAGCCCGACAGTCTTATTTTCTAGTTTAATCTTTATCTTTATATGATTTCCATTTTACAGATTAGTCAACTGAGGTTTAAAGAGTGACCAGTGCAGGGCCAGTGGAGGTGGGAGGGCCTGTCGTTATAGCCAGCACTTGCTAAGGCACATATGCATTCACCATCCCTCAGACTTTACAAGATTTCTGTCATTTAATCCTCTGGGCAATTCTAAGAAATAAGTGCTACTCTTATCCGTTTCACAAGTGAGGAAACTGAGGCGCAGGAAAGTTGTAACTTGTGCAAAGTCAACAGCCAGCCAGTGAAAAGCTAGGGTTCAAACCTGGGCAATCTGGCACTTTTGACCTTTATGCCTCTCTGGCCCAGTTTTGGAGGCTGCAGATCTCAGAAAGACTGGCTTGAGGTACGTGCCTCTAGCTGTCTGTGGGGCAAGAAGTAGCTGCGGTGAGTCCATGAAGCGGGTAGGTGTGCAGTGACCTTTTCCATTGTTCCTCAGCCCTCCAGCACGCTTCCAGCCACCATTCTCAGGCAACATCTGTACAGATATCCCTGATTTTCGAGGGCGGGCCATTCACCATAGTGTATGCATACTTACTTTAGTTATTCACTCACTCATTCAGGGCACCATCTGCCTTCAGGAAGCAGGCCACGGTGGGTACTAGAGATAGTACACAGTCTTGTCTTCAGACAAGCACTCAGGAGTGCCAGTTTGGGGTGGCGAGCCCTAAGAAGAAGGGGGTGCCAAACTTCCGGAAGCTCTAGAGGCTCAAAAGCAGACCAGGGGAACCAAGGCAAGCCCTCCACAGGGAGCTGCAGCTCCCCAGACCTGACAGATGGACAGGAGCAACCAGGGAAATGGAACAGAGGGAATACAAAGTATCCTAGACAAAGACGAAGCTCGTGCAAAACCTGGAGGACAGGTAAAGGTTTTGCAATTCTACACTTAATATTTGATTCATGCACAGCTGTGAGCTCCTGGAAAGCAGCCGCGCTTCCAGCAGTGGGTCCACAGCACTTATCCAGGGCCAGCCAGGCTCCACCCCTTAAAAGACAGTGAATACCTGTGCACGTGCCTAAGTAAGGCCTGTGCTTCCGGGCCAGCCTTGATGATGTAGAGCGGGCTCCCTCTCAACGGCGCCCTCAATTTCCTGCCTTTTCAGCCTGTGTCAAAAGCTGCCACCCAGAAAGTCTGAGGTTCATCACTTACACTGAAGTTTTGTGAAAGCACACCCCACCGACGCGAACACACAGACAGCCTGCCTTTGAAGCCTTTTCTCTGTAAAGGGGACTTTTAGGGACGGAAGGTTTGTGTGCCCCTGAAATTCATGTGTTGAAGCCCAAACACCCAAGAAGTGATGGTATGTGGAGGTGGGGCCTGTGGCAGGTAATTAGATTTAGTTGAGGTCATGGGGGGTGGAACTCCATGATAAGATTAGAGCCCTTACTAAAAAAGGAAGATGCCAGAGTTTGCCCTGTTCGCCCTGGGGCCTGGCCGAGTCTCCACGTGCTAAGCAAAAGAAGAGGAAGTGGCGTGCTGCCTTAGCAGGCAGGTCCTGAGATTTAGCTGGCAGTCCAGGGCACCCCGGCCCTGGGCTGCCACCCGTGGCATGTCCCTGAAAAATGGGCTTGAGTAGGAACTTATTTACTTATCCAGCAGAAATGGGAGTAGGAGAGAGGCACAACTGGCAAGTTCAAAGTTGGAAAATTATTTTCTCCCCTAACTGATTTGCCGGGCTGGGAAAGCACTGGTCAGCCCTGTGGGCAAAGGGAAATTGGCACACTGAACCGTAAAGAGGGCACAGGACATTCCTTGCTCACGTGGGGACCAGGAAGCACATTGGTCTTTCCCCCTGCTGAGGTGCACCCCAGCGGGGAGGCCCTGGTGTGTACAGTGCTGACCCCAGAGGAGCTCAGCGGCTCTGGGGCTTCCTGGGAAACCTTCAGCCAGCAGAAGAGGAAGGTCCTGGGGACTGGTCCCAGTCCCAGTGCTGGTGGTGAGCGCTGTATATGAGGACTCTTCCCTTCCCTGAGCATGCAGGACAAGGAAGGTGCTCTGTTTCAGTGCCTCTCAGCCAAGCTGCACATTAAGTCCACCTGGGGGGTTGGTCAGACCTACAGATGCCCACGTCCCACCCGAGACAGTTAAATCACCATCTCTGAGGGCAGGACCCAACACTCTTTTGTTTTGCATTTAAGCTCTTCAGGTGATTTTAACGGGTGACCACAAGCAGAGAGCTCCTGGACTGGGCCATTTCCCTGTTGCTCTGTCAGGCTCATCCTATGGAATCAGCTTGTCAGGAAGGGGAGAATGTGCTGAGTGACACAGGAAGGCTTCCTGGAAGAAGTGATTTTAAACTAAGACTTAGAGGATGAAAAGGAATTGGTTACTGAGTCTCATTTGAAAAAAGAGCTTTGTGTTTTTTTCTTCTTTCAAATACATTTCATTGATTATGCTATTACAGTTGTCCATCTTTTTCTCCCCTTTCTTCCCGTCTGCCCTGCACCCCTTCTCCCTCCAGCGTTTCCCTCGCCTTCGTTCGTGTCCATGGGTCATACATATAAGTTCTTTGGCTTCTCCACTTCCTATACTTGTTATCTATTCTTTTTAAAAATATATATTTTATTGATCATGCTATTGTACTTGTCCCATCTCCCCCCTCTTTATTTCCCCCTGCCCTGCACCTTCCTTCCCACCAGCATTTCCCCACTTTAGTTCATGTCCATGGGTCATACAAATAAGTTCTCCGGCTTCTCCTTTCCTATACTATTCTTAACCTCCCCCTGTCTGTTTTGTACCTACCAGTTATGCTTCTTATTCCCTGTACCTTTTCCCCCATTCTCTGCCCTCCTCCTCCCCACTGATAACCCTCCATGTGATGTCCATTTCTGTGACTATGGTCCTCTTCTAGTTGTTTGCTTAGTTTGTTTTTGTTTTTTAGGTTCAGTTGTTGAGAGTTGTGAGTTTGTTGTCATTTTACCATTCATATTTTTTATCATCTTTTTCTTAGATAAGTCCCTTTAACATTTCATATAATAAGGGCTTGGTGATGATGAACCCCTTTAACTCAGCCTTATCTGGGAAGTACTTTATCTGCCCTTCCATTCTAAATGATAGCTTTGCTGGATAGAGTAATCTTGGCTGTAGGTCCTTGCCTTTCATGACTTTGAGTACTTCTTTCCAGTCCTTTCTCGCCTGTAAAGTTTCTTTTGAGAAATCAGCTGATAGTCTTATGGGAACTCCTTTGTAGGTAACTGTCTCCTTTTTTCTTGCTGCTTTTAAGATTCTCTCCTTATCTTTAATCTTGGGGAATGTAATTATGATGTGCCTTGGTGTGTTCCTCCTTGGGTCCAACTTCTTTGGGACTCTCTGAGCTTCCTGGACTTCCTGGAAGTCTGTTTCCTTTGCCAGATTGGGGAAGTTCTCCTTAATTATTTTTTCAAATAAGTTTTCAATTTCTTGCTCTTTCTCTTCGCCTTCTAGCACCCCTATGATTTGGTTGTTGGAACGTTTAAAGATGTCCTGGAGGTTCCTAAGCCTCCTCCTTTTTTTGGAATTCTTGTTTCTTGATTCTGTTCCAGTTGGATGTTTATTTCTTCCTTTTTCTCCAAATTGTTGATCTGAGTCCCAGTTTCCTTCCCTTCACTTTTGGTTCCCTGTATATTTCTCTTCATTTCACTTTGCATAGCTTTCACTTTTTCCTCCATTTTTCATCTAAACTCAACCATTTCTGTGAGCATCCTGATTACCAGTGTTTTGAACTTTGCATCTGGTAGGTTGGCTATCTCTTCATTGTTTAGTTCTGTTTTTGGAACTTTGATCTCTTCTTTCATTTGGGCCATATTGTTTTGTCTTGGCACAGCTGTTATGTTGTAAGGGGCAGAGCCTTAGGTATACACCAGGGCGGAGCAACCCTTGTCAAAGTGCTGTGGTGCTGTATGTCGGGGGAGGGGTCCGAGAGGGAACAGTGCCGCTTGCTTAGCCCTCAGCCAACTTTCAGTCACTTCCTCTGCTACCCACAAGCAAATTGGGCTCTTCTGGTGCTGATTCCTGGGTGGGTGGTTTTGTGTATGTTCTAGGACCCTGTGTGTCTCTCCAACAAACTCTCCTGTGAGGCTGCGAGTTTCTCCTGTTACCACAACCCCCACAGGTTTTTACTGCCAGAGGCTTTGAGGCTTTATTTTCCTGCACTGGAAACCTGGGTTACACAGTCTGGCTCACTCCCCAGTTGTTCTTCCCAGTTATCTGCATGCAATTGTGGGACTGCCCAGTCTGCCAGCTGCAGCCTTGCTGTGAGTCCTCTTCACCCCTGCTGCCCGTCTCCGCCCTCCTACCGGTCTGGATGAATGTTTCTTCTTTAACTCCTTGGTTGTCGGACTTCCATACAGTTCGATTTTCTGGCAGTTCTGGTTATTTTTTGTTTTTAAATTTGTTGTTTTCCTTCTTTTGGTTGTGTGAGGATGCACAGTGTATTTACCTACCCCTCCATCTTGGCCGGAAGGCCTTGTTATTTGAAAAAATAACTCTAACCGTGGTACCCAGTCATGTATGTGCCTGAATTATCTTTTGGTCACTCTACACCTCTCTTCCAAGTGCCCTCAGACATCCTGTAAAGTCCTCCCAGAAGAACTGTTGGGATATCACACTACCTCATTTCTTCCTTTGTCCTCCAGTTCCACACACATTTCTGCAGAGGTGTCTGAGAAGGCTCCGAACTTCCAGTTTCCCAGGCCGGCCGCTGGCCCAGGCCTGACTGAGTCCTGAGCCCAGCTCTGCAGAGGGCAAACCCAGCAGTGCCCTACCCCCCAGTGTTGTGCAGGGCCAGGCAACTGCCTCTGTGTGGCTTCCTTGGCATCTGAATAGAAACATAGCCGTGACTTGACCATAGCCTATGGCCATTCAGAAGAGTTCATCTTTCCAGCAAGGGTGGCTTTTGCTTAAGGTGAAAAAGATTCCAGAAGGAATTCCACAGGGCAGAATTTCAGGTCAGCCAGTCTCTTTGGTAATGGAATCACAGATTTAAAAAATACTCATTCCATTTCTCTACCTACTAAGTGATTTGAGCTAGAGGAAGCAGCCTCTTCTACCCAACCCCCCCAACTCCAGTCTCAGGGCTACTGCTTCAGTCCCTGGTATAATTCCAGCTGCCACTCCCACACCCTGAGAATGGGTGTTCACTACCTCAGTAAGCAGCTCAATGCATCTTCAAAGAATTCTTAATAATAGCTAATATTTATGGAGAGATTACCAGCTGTTAGAAACTGATCATCTCCTTACACATATTGTCTCACTTCAACTTCATTCTGCCACTTGTGACCCTAAAGTGAAAACCACAGGCTGGGAAAGAATTATCGTACTTGTTGTTATTAATCTTTTTAAGCATATGCATAGCTCACATTTATTTCAATGTTTAATGTTAGAAGAGTTTTGGGTCTTTATTTAGAAATGCTGACTTTTGTGACTAGAACTGTGCTGTAGGAACTCAACTCTTATTTATAGCAATTAGCCTATGATAAAATTGGTTTCTTTATATGTTACTTCAGTGAAAGTCAGAGTTTCCAAGAGCCTATCACTGACATTAAGTAAGGACTTACCATATTTATTTCATAGATACGGTAACTGAGACTGAAAGAAATTCTTTATCCCAGGTCACACAGCTGTTACTGGCAGACCTAAATCCTGAACACCAGTCTGTCTGACTCCGCAGTCTCTGAATGTGCCCGCTGTACACACACTGCCTCGATTCTGTTCACCAGAGCCATTACCCTTTCAGTCTTTCCCCCCGGTCCTCATTCTGGCAGTAACGGGGTGTCCCAACTCTTCCCTTCCCCAAGATGAGAAGTTCTGCAGCAGAGGCTGGTCGCCTTCTGCAGAAGTGGTTACCGGTGTTGGAGAAGGAGAGGAAGACCGGCCTGCAGGGATGCTGGGAGCACCCTCGGTGCCCCCTTTGCCTGAAGCTCTTGCAGAATCATTACTGCTGAGGTTCAGAAAGTGTGATTCTGGGACCAGCAGCAGCATTTCCTGGAAACTTGTTAGACTTGCAAACTCTGGGGCCTAATGCCAGACCTACTGAATTAGACACTGAGGCTGAGGCCCAGCAATTGTGTTTTAATAAGGGCTCGAGGTGATTCTGATAGAGCTAAATGTTGACAAATACGGCGTCATAGCATTGAAGAGGGTGGAGGGGGCCAGTTGAATTACTTACCTTGGTTCAAACGACCCACTCTGCAGGGGATCAGAAAAAAGACTGGGCTGAGCTGGTTGGGCACCAAATTAACTCCCACATGGAGCATGTGACACTGAGGTGGTGCCGCGCAAATGTTAGTCCCCTTGGCTTCTGTTCCCAGGTACTCATTGAATAAAATGGGACTGGGTTTAAATCTCATGGCCTGGAATTGTGCTTGACTGCCAAACTCTCTCACATATTTTTCAGTTTGTGTTTTTATTGACCCACTGACAGCCAAGCCATGATGATTCCTAATTACAAATGAGAAAATGGTTGGCCAGAGAGGTAAAGGGATTTGTGCAATTGCCCCACAAGGATGTGTGCAGGCAGAATAGAACTTGGGTCTTTTGGTTCCCAGCAGTGTGCATGGAGCGGCCCTCCCAGGGCTTCCCCAGCCAGCATCTTGCCCTCCTCTGCCATCCTCTGCTCCCACAGGCAGGTGTGCCTTCTCGGCATCTGGGGACAAGGGCGGAGCTGCCCTCTCATGAAGCCTGCTGAGTGTCCACTCTACCATCAGAGGAGCTGGGAAGAAAACCAGGTGAGTGTGGTGACCCGGAAGCCACATGGGTGTTTCAAGCAGGTGTCCCAGGAGGAAAAGGTTGTCTACTGGGAATGAGGAAGAATTTGCAGGTCCTAAGAGATGGAGGAAATCTTATTTTAGTAATTGTGGCAAAAAGAAGAGTAAATTGACGTTAAAAAACATAGCGAGATTGGCAGTAGGGAGGGCCCTCTTGAATTCTTGAATGTACACTGGAAACAATGGACTTAGTTGTTCTGGGGAGGGTCTTCCGAGGACATTCTTCTGAGACATTGACTGCTCAGGTTGGACAGAGAGGAAGTAGAGAGTGGTCGATCCAGGGCTAGGATTTTGCCAGGCAAGTTTGATGAGAAGACAGAGGCCAATGGAGATTATTGAATTGGAAGGACTGCTTAAGGCACGATGGCCTTGGAACCAGGGCTGGATACGAAGGGCAGTGAGGATTGAGAAAAGCAGAGGGAATCGGGTGGACGGATGGAGGAGGCCAGTGGGACAGGTTGAACTGTAGACAGGAAGGAGAGAGGGTTGTGGTCAGAGCAGGCTGCTCTACTGGAGGCCGAGGCAGCGAGAGGGAGAATGTTCTTGTGGAAGCAGGTGCTGGATGGACTCTCCATGGAGATGCTGGCACCAGGGGGAAGAGCGCTCACTTTGTGGAGAAGGGAGAGTGGAAGGACCTCAAGGGAACAGCATGTGTATTTTGTAAAAGGGTGGAGTAGTGACAGTCTAAATTGGTGTGACCCAAGAGTAATATAGTGCAAGCCACACAAGCCACAAGTGATGTTAATTTTTCTAGTGGCCACATTAATTTCACCTGTTTCTTTTTACTTTTAATATATCTTGTTTGTTTAATATATCCAAAATATTACCATTTCAACATGCAATCAATGTATAGATGATTAATGAGCTATTTTACATTCCAACATGCCAAGTACTAAGCCTTCAGAATCCGACGCGTATTTCCCACTCAGAGCACGTCTCAGTTGGGACGAGCCAGTTGCAAGTGCTCAGTAGCTCCGTGTGCCCGGCGGCTACTGTGGGGGAAAGCCCGGGCCTAGACTCTTGCTTCTTATCTCATCTCTCTCCCAAGCCTTAACCAGCACGGAGCAATATGCTCTTTCGGGAAACATAAAATAAGTGAAAAACTTCACCTCTATACTCAAAGTGCCTTCTCTTATTGGAGGCAACTGTGGAGAAATGAAAAGAGACTTGAGTTCTAGTCTCAGCTCTGAGTTTCCACTTGGCAGCATAGGACTTGGGCACTTATGTTATGCCTGAGTCTCGGTTTCCACACTTGTCCCAAGCATCTCTTCCATTTGGCTGTTCCTGAGTCGTATTCCTTGTAATAAACTGGTAATAGTTTTCTCAGTGATCAAATAAGCAAGTACCTGTGAAACAAAAAGCATAATTTCGTAATGTGAGTTTCCGGTCTGCTTCACAGGTGGAGATAATGTTTGGTAAGGACCTCGTTGATTGTGTAAATGTGAATTACTAACATTTTCAAACCTGAAAGATCTGGGGCTCAGACCCAGTGTTGGCGTGCCTTTATTTTTAGGATCATGCTGTTTTTATTTGTTATATCATTCACAAACTTCCTAAAATATTCCTACTGTTCATTTTCTATAGAAAATGTAAGGCTTTCCTCCACCCCAGGCAGCCAGCCTCCTCCCCAAAGACAACCACCGCTCCTGGCTGTCAGTGTACCCATGCAGCGGCATTCTCTGTATGCACATGGACGTGTGTGTGTGTGCGTGCATTACTTTACTCAAATGGAAACATTCTCTGCACACTGTTCTGCTCTATGTGTTTTCATTATTTTCGAGATTGTCTAATACCAATGCATATGGACCTACCTAATTGTTAATGTCTCTGTAGCATATTAAAGTATGAACATTCAAAGTATGAATATTGATCATTTATTTAAGTGGTTATGATGTAATAAGAAACAGACGGTCTCTGCTCCTGGTTCCTGATACAGAGCTCCTGGTAGCTTCCTGAGTAACAGGAGCATCTGTTGTTGTAATGTTTGGTCTGAGTGCCCAGTTCCTGAGCCTTGGAATCGCCAGAGTGATAGGAGTGTGTTTTTGTTTCTTAATGAGGAGACTCTTGGAAGGTTGAGGGCTGGTTGGCAGAGGAACCAACCATGTGTTTAGAGGGTTGGAACTTCCAGCCTCACCCCCTGACCTCCAGGGCCCTGAAGGGAGAGGGGCTGGGAATTCAGTTAATCACCAATGGCCAATGATTTCATTCAGTCATGCCTATGTGATGGAACTTTCCCCCACTGCCCCCCAAAAAGGACGCATAAACTGAAGGGGTTCAGAAAGCTTCTGGGCTGGTGAACATATCAAGGTCCTGGGAGGAGCTGCACCTGTAGAGGGCATGGGAGCTGCACGCCCCTCCCCGTACCTGGCCCCATGCCTCTTCCATCCGGCTGTTCCTGAGTTGTATCCTTTGTAGAAAACCGGTAATAGTAAGGAAAGTGCTTTTCTGAGTTCTGTGAGCTGTTCTAGCAAATTATGAAACCTTGGGGAAAGGTCATGGGACCCCTAGTGTGTAGCCAGTTGGTCAGAAGTGCGAGAGGCCAGGACGCGTGGCTGGCGTGGAGATGGGAGGCAGTCTGTGGGGCAGAGCCCTAACCTGTGGGGTCTGTGCTGACTCCGGGTCGTGCTGGTGTCGTGAGTGTTGTGGATCAAGAAACAGTTTTCTTTACGAGTGGACACATAGGTTGTCTCTAGTCTTTTGTTACTACAGCTGACTATACCATGCTTCAGTGACAATACCTGTACCTATACGTTGGCATCTCTGTGCCCTTATTACTAGTAGGATAAGTCCCTAAAAGTGGAATTCTGGGTCAAGAGGTATGTGCTATGTAAATAAATCTCTAGATTTCATCATATTGCCCTCCAAGCAGCTTACACCCATTTACTGCCCACGCGGTAATGTTTGAGTATCACTTCTGCACACTCCTGACCACATGATGTTATCAAACCTCTGCATCTTTACCAGTCTGATGGCGGCCAAGTCATTCAACTTCCCCAGTCTGGTTCACTGCGCTGCGATCACTGTGTACGACAGCAAGCGCCTGATGGGTGTTACCAACAGGAATAGTGCCTATTGCTATTTAGGAGTGATTTTTCTGATTGGGGTACAAATAGAGGAACTCGATGAGGTGAGCAGCCTGCCAGCCTCTGTCTAAACCTGCATCTGCCTGTCTTGTTTAGGTTGGTCTGACATCTGTGTGATGTCCCAAGGCCATTAAACAGGGGGAGCTCCCTCAGAGATGAGCTGAGTAATCAGGCTTTGGGGTGCAGGTTAATACCTGAGCTAATAGGAGGGATAGGTACCCTATAAATTATGTGCAGGAGTCAGTCAGCAACACTGTTCATGGCATCTAAAACCAAGAACCATTATTTGGGGATGCTCTGCTGGCTTCCTACCCACAGCTGTGTCTCCGGAATTTCAAGCTTGCTTGTTATAAGAATGGCAGAAGTGAGCAGGGACGTGGGTGTTTTAGTTGTATAAAACTGCCAGTTCCCCTCCTAGCTATTTAACTCTCAGCAGACTTGGGGCTGGGACAGTGGTCTTGCCAGCACCTCCCTCAGCCAGACACATTACTCCTTCAGCTCGACAGAGATCCTCCCTTCCTGATCTCTCCAAATAGGCAGCAGTATGACAGGTCCCTCATTCATTCATTCATTCATTCGTTCACTCATAGTTATCAAACATTTGATCCTGTCAAAAATATCCCTGGGTTCAAAGAGCCCATGATGTTTATTTCTAATTTTGGTTTATAAGATTTATAATAAGTACTATTATGTTTTATTGCTCCAATAATTGCATTGTGGCTAAATTGCCAATAATAATCCTTCTCACCTTGATAGCCTAGCTGGTCATGGTACGTGGGGTTAGACAGATAGGTCGGGGTTCAAATCTTGCAGAAGAGCAGGACTTATATTTCATTAACTACAGACCAAATGTCTCCATGGACCTTTGGGTACAGGTCAAATATCAAGGACTTTGCGGTGTGGACCAAATGTCCCACAAGGATTCATATGAGTATATCAGGAGTATCTACAAAAGTGCCAGGCTCTGTGCTAGGCGCTGGGGTTTCTGAGATGGATTGGAAATGATTCTCCCATCAAAGATCCCACGGTCTACCATCACACATGCACTGCCTGCTGCCCCCCAGTTCGGGCCCAGGTAGGGCCACCCCCAGCTGTTCTCAACTGTTTGGGCTCCAGCCAGAGGTTCTCCTAAAGGTGCATAGGACAAGCACGTGTGGTGGGCCCAGGGTAATGCAGGAGACGTGTGTAAATGATAACAAATTCTGCTGCCAGATTGCCTTTCTGGAAGCCAAGTTCAGATCCTGCAATTCCTCTATTCAAACATTATCCTGTGTCCTCTGTGCCCAAGGAAGACCTTCTTTGGGTAACCCAAGCCTGTTGCAGATTCCTCACGCTGCAGCCAGCCTGCACTTTTTAGTCACCAGGTCCCAAACCTGAGGATCCGCCATGGCTCCCTGGTGGGTTCACTGTTCTCTCAGTTGGGATTGTGCTTTCTCCCTTGTCCATGGTTTTAAAATCTTACTCTTCTAGCCTCAGCTTAAATGAGTGTCGCCCCTCTCGCCTAACTCCTGCAAGCCAGAATTTGGTCCTCTGTAGAATGGGGATAATAATATTCTCCAGGCCAGCACCCACGTGCCAGTGCCCTGCTGGGGAGGAAGTGTGGTGCATGCAGGCTGTTTTCACTGATGACTGGTGGGAGGTCCCCACTAAAATAGGGACACAATGGGAGTGCTGAGCCACGGGAGATGTGTTCAGAGCCAGAAGGCTAAGGGAGATATGGCTTTCATCCACCCTCAGCTTACCTGGAGCTGGCTGTCCTGCACCCACCCCTGCGAGACCCGTGGGCACCTTAGAAATTGGTATTGTATACTTGGAGTTTAGTCTTTGCTCTTCAACATTTCTTTAAGTCTCAGGTAGGGTGGCCAACTGTCCTGGTTTGCCCACGACTCTCCTCATTTTAGCAGTGACACTCCCACAGTCCCAGGCAAACCAGGAAGGTTGGTCACCCTGAGGCCAGTGACACGGCACTGATGTGAGAGGGGCAAGTGGTGGGCGCTGCAGCTCCTGGACAGCACGAGGTGCTGTGCCCTGCTGGGCCTTCCACGCCTGTCCCTCATCCTCACAGCCTCACGTGTGTCCTCCTCCTCAGCCTTCCTCCCCGAGGTTTTCCGGCCTCACTCTAAAGTGGAAGACCCTGAGGCTCCCAGAAGTGAAGGCACTTTCTCCAGGTCTCATGGCAAGGAGACAGCCGGGTTGAACCCCTGTGGATCCTGCCCACATCAGGCATCTCCACCACACTCACCGCCACCGGGAATGATCCCCGCGTAGGGGACCCAGCACTCCACCACCCACTGCAGCAGCTTTCCAGATCAGGACTCCTGAACCCTAGCGTTCTGACTCCTAGTTTAGCTGCTTTCAGGCTTGACAAGGATGATGATGACAATGACGATGACACTTATTTCCTGGCTCTCAGCTGCATGTGATGATCACGTGGGCTGGATAAATAGCTTTCCAGAGCAGTGGGTGGAAATGTTCTGATTAGGGAGTCCCCTCCATGACTCCTTAAACTCAGAGACCACGTCGGTAATATATCTGCTTCTCCATGCATTGGTACTGTCGTCCCCCGGAATTCTGTCCTGAACCGTGTTGACCTTTGTTGGGATTTCAGGAACTATATCCTTCTTAGAAAATAAATTTTTAAAAGCAGCAAAGCACTACCTCTGTAATTTATTTGTAAGAAAAGGAATAAGGAACCATTCTAGATACAAGTTCCACTAGTATTGTTGATAGGTTCCTGGAAACTGAGACTTTAAGCAAAACAGTGTTATGGTGAAACTGATTTTACCCTAGGCCAATTGATAAGTCAGAGTCAGGTTCATACTTCTGACAAAAACATCACAAAGCTTCTAAATAAAGACCCAAACACATCGGGTTCATGGTGGCCAGAACCTGTCCAGCAGGTCAGGGTGCAGGGTGGGACCCATCCAGGACAGGACGTCGGTCACAGAACCACTCCCACCCACGCTCACCCAGACGGGGTCAAGGCAGGCACGCCGACTCACTGAGTGTGCACGCCGCAGGGGTGTGGGAGGAAAAGGAAAGGCCCAGAGAAAGCCCACACAGACACGAGGGGAATGTGCAAACTCCACACAGATGGTGGCCCTGGCCAGGAATCAGTTCTTTGTCTCTCATCAACATTATACCTGAACAGCACGGAATGAAATGATGTTATGCAGGGACCTGCTGTATTATACAGGGGTGGGCAAAAGTAGGATTACAGTTATGAGCACACTCTACAGTTTATTCTTACTGTATTATTTATGTATTAACTATTGTAGTATTTATTATTAACCTACTTTGCCCACCCCAGTGTTCCAGCCTGTTCCTTAGAAACTGGTTTCACCTGCCTGATAATTTCTCCCTGATTACTTCACACTAAGCCCCGAAAATCAGGCTTTCAGGACACTTCTGGATTCAGGTTCCAGTGACGTCAGCCCTGCTAAAATCTTCACTTCTGTGACTTCTTCCTTAAAGGAGGCATCTTCATCTCTCTGGGAAATGGGCAGAATGTGGTTTTTCCTCTGCTTTTCACATAAAATTCAAGTGAAAATGAGAAGCAAGGTAAACTTTAAACTAAACTTTTCTTTAAACTTTGCCCACCAAATTGGTTGTTCTAATCAGGTGCACTTAAAAAGATTTTTTAAAATACATTTTTAAAATTAATTCAATGAGCAAGTGTAAAAAAGTACAAAATTATATAAATGTATAATTGTAAAATAAAATTCTGTTGCCCTCTAATCTCTACGGAGTAATTCCTGTTAACAGTTTAGCATATATTACTCCAACATTTTCTACAAATTAGCACATATTTACACCAATATAAATAAATCATGTTATGCAGTTTTATAAATTTATTTTTTAACTTACTAACATAGACATCTTTCCTTGTTCTTGCAAAGCTTATCCATGTTAATGGCTGCTTGGCATCGATTTTATAAGTAGAATCTGATTTATCGAACGGACCTCCTCAAGTAGAACTTTGAGCCGGGTCCGAGTATTGGTCTAGTCCTAAGTCTCTCTGGGCTTGCTCTGGAATGATGTTAGCATGAGGGGCAGAGGGGGCTACTCGTTAACATAGCTTTTTAAACAGTTGACAAACAGTTTGCCTTTAAACTCTTGGAACCGTTAGTTCTCTTTGCTGCAGATCATTTATTTCTAATTATATGCGGTAGATTGACAGGAGGAGAAACTCTTTGTTCCTAAAACCTAGTCAAATACCTGGTTGGTTTGTCTGATCAGGAGGAAGTTTTTCTGGTCAAGAGAAAATACAGCAACCAATGCAAACTAGTTGGTCAGTTCACAGCTGTATCAGTTTTAACCTAAAAATAACAAGCCGAAGTAAGAGGCAACAAGCATTTATTTGAGACCAAAAAATAATAACTACGTGGGAAGCACTGATTCAGGCAGAAATCCAAATAGTGTTCTGATTGGGAGACAGTGGCAAGGGGTACGGGAAGGGGAAGAGGAACAATTACATTAATAGAAGGAAGGCCTTTTTGTTGGTGCAGAGAAACCAACGCAGTGAAGTTACTCCTAAAGAGTGTTTTTAATTTCCGGCCTGGTGGTCCTATTTCTGCTTTCTTGTTATCTCTGCAAACAGTTGTTTGGGGCACAATGTTGCTTTAGGTCCAGTCCAAAGGTTATTTTGCCCTGTTTTAACATCCCAAACATTTTTTTAACTTAAGTTATATTTTACTGTTTATGCTTTTACAGTTGTCCTAATTTTTCCCCTGTGCCCCTCTCCACCCAGCCCCCGAGGTCCCAGAGGTTGGAGGCCTGCATCCCTCCGGCATGGCAGCTCGGGCTGCGTTTTAAAGTGGATGCGTTTATTTATTTGTTTGTTTGTTTTTACATCAGCATCTGAGAAACTTGGGCTTGCTATTTTTGTTTGTTTCTCAGTTTTGCTCTCTCTTGGGCCAAAGTAATTGAAAGGCTCAAATGCAGATCCCCAAGGCCAGTAGTCTCCCTTGATCAGCATGGTTAGCATAGAATGTACATGAAACACACATAAGTGATGGTGCAGATTTGTTACTCGTTCTAAGTAGGGTTCTCCGGATCTTACAGAAAGCACTATTTCAACTGCTCATATTTGAGGTCAGAGAAATCAGAAAATATAGATAGATATCAATGACAGTCACCAAGTAGAGTGGGACAAACACGGGTTCTGATCCCACCTTTGATGTTTCCTAGCTATGTGGGCATGTTGCTGACTCTCATTTAAAAAATAAAAGAGACAAGGATTGTGAAGTGCATAATAAGTATATGATAGAGTAACTGGCACAGAAAACCTTGACTATAGTTCTTTCTTATATGCTCATTAGCTTTTAGATGCACCTAACTTTTTTAACTACCCAAGCAACAATGGTTTTATCATGAATGGCTCCTTCTCCTTCTTGCATCTATAAATAGTTAATATTTGGTCCTTCACCCAGCAGTCATTTATTGACCAACAACTATGTTAGGCATTATGCTGGGTACAGCGGGTGCAGAGCTGAAGAAAACACCTAATTCCTGCCCTCTATGGGCTATCCTAAAATTTGACCTCTGTTTTCTTCCTGAGAAAAAGAGAGAGAAATCAAATGTAGCAAAAATGTTAATAATGGGTGGATCTAGGGAATGGTATATAGATATTAATTGTACTTATCTTCAACTTTCTGTGTGTTTAACATTTTTTAAAATACAGAGGCAGGGAGAAAATACATTTCTGTTACTTGGCAGCTATAACTCTTAAAAGCCGTTCTTCCCAATTTTTCAGCGTGGAATTGATCAGGTCACCTCCAGTCGCCCGGCCAGGTTTTAGGGAGCAGCACAAGTGCCCGTGCTGGGCGTGGGAGAGGATAGTGAGAAAGGCCTGGAAAAGGAACAGGTGTGGTTACCTGGAGCCACACAGCAGGAGCCCCAGGCAACCGGGCACCCAAACAATGAAAGGGCTCCACAGGAAGCAGAGGTGGAAAGCAAGGGATGGACTCCAAGTCCGAATCCTGCCTGCGTCACTAGCTGGTCTCCTGTGGACACCCCAGCCAGGGATCTAATGCAACTTTCGGTGTATGGGATGACGGGCCAACCAACTAGTCCACGCTGGCCAGGGCCTGAGGTTGCTTATATGTAACTTTTTGATAGAATTGCAATTGGTTTTATGAAGCTAATGAATGATGTGTTTGGTAAAGCAGTTAGCATAGGGCCTGTGCCTGGTACCTACTTAATGTGGTGTAACAACATGCATGTAACTTTAGCCAATGGCACTACTGTTAATCTGCCCGTTTCACACAGAAATCTCTGCTTGATGCCTCTTTGCCTCACCCACCCCCGCATCCAGTTTGTCAGCATGTCCTCCCTACTTCCAAGTATGCGCCCTAAATCAGACCCCTCTTCACTCTCTCCAAGGCCACATCTCCCCCTCTTACCCAGTCCCCCGCGGCAGCCACCCAACTGCTCTTCCTGCTTCCATTCTGGTCCCCTTGTCCCAGAAGGTTCTCCACAAGCAAATGTGCTTAAGCTTAATGGAGAATGTCATGCTCCCACTTAATTCTCCTATAGCTTCCCATTAGCCTTGTGTGAAAACTTCACCCCTGACCTTCACCTCCTGACCTGGGTCCTGCGCAGCTCTCCCACCTTGTCTCCTCACCTCTGCCCGCGGCCCACTGCACTCCAGCACAGGCCGTCTTCCTGCCCCACAAGTTCAGCAGTGCTCGTTCCAACCTCACAGGCTTCATGGTCGTTCCCTCTGCCGGAAAGGAGCTCCCCCCCACTCCCCCACCCACCCACCGTCATTACCGGGCTGCTTCCTCTTCCTCCCTGTCCTTTAGGTCTCATTTCCAAAGTCATTTGCTGCACAAGAACATCTGTGACCCTTCTCTGTCATGGTGTTGACTGGTTCCATCCCCACTGGTCACCGGTGCCGTTTTATTAAGCACTTGTCACTATCTGAGATGATCATGTTGGTTCCTTTAGCCTTCGTGTGTCTCCCTCACAGAGTGAAAGTTCCAGGGAACAGTAACCAACCATGTGTCTTGTTCCCTGTCCGTCAGTTCAGGCTGCCATACAAAATACCGCAGATTGGGGAGCATGAGCAACAGAACTTATTTTCTCACAGTTCTGGAGGCTGGAAAGCCCAAGATCAAGGTGCTGGCAGGGTTTGCTCCCTGGTGAGAGCTCTCTTCCTGGCTTATCGACAGCCGCCTTTTGCTGTGTTTTCACACGGCCTTTCACCCACATGTGCCCCTGGAGAGGCAACATGCTCTCTTGTGTCTCCTCTTATACAGACCTTAATCCTGTTGGATCAGGGCCATCCCCTCCAGACCTCATTTAACCTTAACGCCTTCTAGGCCTCAACTCCAAGTACGACCAGACTGGAGTTGCAGTTTCCAGTGCAGAAATTTGAGGGCAGGGTATAAACATTTATACCATAGCATTCACCACGGTAGCATTAGCCCCAGACCTAAAAGAGAACCCAACATGTAATAGGCACTCAAGAAATATTTGCTAAATAAATCCATGAATTACAGCAGTTCACACCACCGTGAGTTCCTATAACTTGCCCCACACCTAGCGCTCCATCCTGCAGGTCAGGGCATGTCCCTGTACATCCCCCAGTCCACCATCAACGCCACAGTGAAAGAAGACATCCTGCTCTCGGTGGAATACTCCTGCCATGGCGTCCCCACCATTGAATGGAAGTATACATCCAACTGGGGGGTGCAGAAGATCGTGGAGTGGAAGCCGGGGACCCAGGCCAACATCTCCCAAAGCCACAAGGACAGAGTCTGCACCTTTGACAATGGCTCCATCCAGCTCTTCAGTGTGGGCGTGAGGGATTCCGGCTACTACGTCATCACGGTGACCGAGCACCTGGGGAGCAGCCAGTTTGGCACCATCGTGCTGCACGTGTCGGGTAAGACAGACCCTGGTGCCCCTCTGACTGCAAGTGTGTGGGAGGCTGACTCCGTGACATGAAGAGAGACTTATCGTCCCCTTTCCCGTCCCCCACCCTGTAGAGATCCTCTATGAAGACCTCCACTTCGTCGCTGTCTTCCTTGCTTTCCTTGCTGCTGTGGCTGCAGTGTTAATTAGCCTCATGTGGGTTTGTAATAAGTGTGCATATAAACTCCAGAGGAAGAGAAGACACAAGCTCAAAGGTGAGTCTCTGGGCCTTGTGAGAATCAATTCCCGCTTTTATGGCCGGAGGTGGCCCATGGTATCTTGTTCTCACCATAAACACAAGTTTATGGCTGGCTTGCAACTCACTGACTTGTCTTTTGCTTTGCAGAGAACACAGCTGAGGAGATTGAGCTACAAGACGTTGAGTGTTAGCCAAGGCTGAGCCCCAATTATATTCCTACCTCAAGAAGAAAAACATTCTTTTCTGGTGAAAGGAGCAAACATAGCCATCCCCCGTTGTTCTGCCACAGCCGCCCATCCCATTCGTGATGGGACTGCCGGGTGTGAACAAAGTGGGCTGCATGGAGCCGAGGACTCTGGATTGGACAAAGTCAGTTCTTGTACTTGCATGAAGTTCAAGGAGAAGAGTGCTTTGCATGGCTGCCATGTGAGAGCCCGTAACCAATGTCATAGTGCAAACCCTGACTACTTGCTCACCACGCTTGGCTCGGGCCAGGGGTGGCCACTGGAGGCGTCCCCACGTCGGAGGCCAGTGTGCTCCAGATCAGGTGTGCAGCCGGCAGCCGGCAGTGCCGCTGTCTGCTCGGCTGTGCCCTCCAACCCTCTGCTGTGGGAGCTGTGAGGAGAAAGCAGGAGGCATTTAGACAGCCTGCTGCCTGAGACAGAGGAAGGAACAGACTGAGGGGTGCCGCCGTGTTACAGTGAGTGGTTCAGGGAGGGATGAGAGCTTCCCATGGCCTAGAGCTTTAGGGAGAAGAGCTTAGTTTGCGCTTGAGGGCCCAGCATTGGGAACAAGGAAAAAGGGAGAAAATCACCTTTCTCTTCCCCTCGTAGTCCAACTTTAGTTGAATTTATCCCTCCTGTGGCCCCAACTTAGGCGGGTGTGAAGAAAACGGGTCTTCTTCACTGTGGGCAGCATCTGCCCCCCCCAGAGAGCCTCCTGACCAGTGCTGTGAGGCTGGGCCTGTATCATGGGTGGTACAATGGGGGATCAGTCAGCTCAGGCTTCTAATGTGGCCCCCTAAATCTCTAACACTCCTCAAGTCAGACCCTCACTCCCCCAGCTGGGCAAAGAAACACTTGCAGCTCACCTACCTCACAGTCAAGTGAGCAAATGGCGCCCACAGTGTGCCCAGGGCTCTCCAAGCAGTTTGAGACAGGCGTGAGGATTCTTCAGTGACCTGAAAGCAGTCAGCGCTGTACCGATTATGGGAAATTGATAAAACGCCTTGGGGTGTTGGGCTCCAGGTGAAATTGGGGGCTGGATCACAGCTGGCCTTGGCCCTCCTTCTCCAGGTATTGGTTAGCATGTTTACCTGAAAGTTTCTCCATCCCAGCTTCCATCTGGCAAGCTCTAAAACAGACCTGCATTTATTTTCCATTCTCTTTTAGCTTTCCGATATTCTTAGCTACAGATTGAAGGTACCACCCTGATTACTGGTAGAGGCTGAGGTTATTAGCTGTGTTCCCCAGCCCTCAGCTGCAAATTCACCCATACAAAGGAGGAGAGCTAGAACATTCCCTTCTCCCTTCCCCCCATCATGTCCCCAGCACCCACATCTTTTCTGCTTCCCATGTGGCAGAAGGAGCTGCCTGGAGAAGATGGTATGCGGTCTTTCCTTGAGGAACGGAACCAGAGTGGCAGGAAGAGTTCTCTTGGGGCATTCAGGCAGGAACTATCGGCGATGTAGAGCAGGGCTTTGAAGGCACCACCTGACCCTAAAGGCGAGAGAGTAATTGGTCTGCACAGCTGGTTTGCAGCTCTAGCTCCTGACATCGGCGTTCTCACCTGAGGCTGCCTCCTGTGCACTCACACGTGCAAATGTGCACACCTGGGCTCTTTGCCCAGGCAGCAGAGGAGCTGGGCTTGTGCCAGGACAGGTTCCTTGTACTGGTGGGTCTCCAGTGCCCTGGAAAAGCTGGGTGAGGAGAACCGGAGAGAACAGGGTGTCTAGGGTAACATGCTTATATGTCTCTCCTGTCACACACAAAGCGCATCTGCAGGAAACCAGTCTGCACCTGGAAGCCGCTGGAGTCTGTGTGTCCTCTTTCACTACCTGCTTTTCAGACCTCTCCGCCTGTCAGGAGGCAGGGCTGGAAATCTTCAGATAAAAGGAGAAACGGAAAATACCCAGTGAGAGGCCTCCATGGGCAAACCCAGATGTAAATTAGATTGCCACCCCCAAGCATGTCCTGAAAGGTTATACCCTCAGCGTTCTGTGTCTTTATTTTTGCACTTTTAAAGCTCCCTTCACTGTGAGCATTCCCCTCGGAATGGTTTTGATTCTAGAGCCTGAGTTTTTCCTGTTTTTTCAAAAAGGGAAATATAGAGGTTAGCCACTGTAAATGCTAAGCTATAAGTTATTATGTTTCAAACTGTGACAATTGTTTTAAAGAATGAAATAAAACCTGGAAATAAAGCCGTGGTCCTTTGTGGGTGAGCTGACCCCAGCGGAGGACTCAGAGGCGCCGGGCCAGGGTTCCGTCAGCTGCAGGCACGAGCAAGACTCTGAGCCACAGTGATGAGTCTGGCACATTTGAAAAGTAACAATTGAATGAATCACATCAGTTCTAACAATAAGCATTCTGTAGCAATTCAGAAAAACAACACTTCGTTATCACCATCACTCTCCCCTCTATTGCAATCAGAAGATGAATTTGAAGTTTTTGCTTTCAGAATATGAATCTAACTCCGCAGAGTCTTTTCTGCTTCTGGAAAGGACTGAAATGATGTGGCAATTGTCCCACCCCGTTCGACGGTGCACACGACACTCAAGAGGACACTCGTGCTTTGTCAGCGGAATGTCCTCTTGGGGACTGTGATCTAAGAAACCAAAAAGTTTTCACTGAAGAACAAAATTTGACCGAGTCAGTTTGAAGATCTGACAGGCTTTATTAAGCAGTTCATGAATCAGACAGCATCTCATCTGGCAGCCAGAAGGGCACTCAGAGGGGCCGCACAAAATGGAAGGTTTTCATAGGCAAAAAGAGCAGGGCCAGCAAGTTAACCGGGTTTTTTCAGGCAAGGTTGCCTCTCCTAGGGGCAGGCGGGCGGTTTATCGAGCAGGTTGTCCCCCCGAGTGATGAGCAGGAAATTCCAAACTGATTAGTTTAGAAGTCCATTCCCAGAAGAGGCTGCAATTGCAGTTAGGTTAGGTATTGAGTCTTGGTGGGCTTAGTAAATGTGACTCCATGTTGGGTCTGTTCTTTCCTTTTAATAGTACGCTGTACACGGGGTAGATCGGACCTGCCGATACCCGTGGGTGACCGTGATCCAATGCGTGTATGAATCTCATACCGAGACACGCGGGGAAAGAGAGACCGGGGCCACGTGGCTGATTCCTCCCATCTCAGGAAAAGCCCAGTGGCTTGCCCAGCCAGGGTTTTTATCAGGGGCATTAGCACACATTTACATTGGATTGAT
>PVJI01017072.1:0-36621 GCA_004026765.1 Micronycteris hirsuta | reverse complement strand
AAGGATGAATTTAAACCAGGCTCTGTCGGGCTCCCATGGCTCTGGAATTGTTTTCTTAATTTACTGTTCAAACTGTTCATGTATAAAAATACCGCTGATTTTTGTGTTCTGATTTTGTAGCCTGATATTTTTCAGAATTCATTCACTAATTGTGTGCGTGTAATGTTTATAGTTTTCTACATAAAAGATATACAATCTGCAAACAAATAATCTTAATTCTTCATTTCCTATTTGGATACCTTTTATTTCTTTTTCTTGTGTAATTGCTCTGGTTAGAACTTTCAGTACTATGCTGAATAGAAGTAGCATGAGTGGGCTTGTTCGCTTTGTTCTTATTCTTAAGGGAAAAACTTTTAATTTTTTTCTATTGAGTATGATGTTTGCTGTGGGGTTTTCATATATGGCTTTTTTCATGTTAAGGTATTTCTTTCTATTTCTAGTTTTCTGAGTGTTTGTGTCATGAAGGGTATGGATCTTATCAGATACTTTGCATCAATTGAAATGATCTTGTGTTATCTTCATATTGTTAATGTAGAGTAATATGTTAATTGATATTGTATATTGAACAATTGTTGCATTTCAGAAACAAACTCATTTGGTATGGTATATATAATCCTTTTAATACAATGTTTCATTTAGTTTATTAATGATTTGTTGAGGATTTTTTGCATCAAAGTTTATGAGGAATGATATAGTCTGTAAGAGTTTGTTTCTCATAGTGTCTTAGTCTGGCTTTGTAATCAGGGCAATTCTGGCTCCATAGAATGATTAAGAAAGTGTTCTCCTTTAATTTTTTTGTAAAAGTTTGCGAGGGATTAGTGTTAGTTCTTCTCTAAATTTTCAGTAGATTTCCCCACTAAACCCATTTGGTTCAGAGCTTTTCTTCACTGGGAGGTTTTTGATTACTAATTCAATATCCTTAATCAATGAAATTCAGATTCCTCATTTTTTTCATTATTCCGTTTGATAGGTTTTGTATTTCAAGGTATTAGATCAGTTCATCTAGGTATTATAATTTGTTGGCATATAATTGTTCACTGTTCTTTATTATAATCATTTTTATTTCTGAAGAATTTGTAGTAACGTCTCACTTTGATTTCTGATTTTAGTAATTTGAATCTCTTTTTTTTTTTAGTCAGTCTAGCTGAACGTTTGTTAACTTTGTTAATCTTTTTAAAGAACAAAGTTATAGTTTTGTGGATTTTCTTTTTTTATATAAATTAGTCATGTTTTCATATTTATTTGTATGCTTTGTGATTTCTTTTGTTGAAAAAAGTACTTTTGAATCTTATAATGGGGAAATCTGGAAATCAGATTCTTTCTTCCTTTTTTCAAGGGTTTACTGTGTTTTTTCTCTTTCTGTCTCTTTTTAAAATTATTTATATTGTCTCTATGCTGCTGATCAGCTCAATGCATGAACTTAATGTCTTCTTAGGTTTTTTCTAGGCTTGTTTCTTTCCCTGGACATGAGCAATGACTTTCTAAATTCCCCTGTTTATGTGGTTTTTGTTTGTTTGTTCGTTTTAATCCTCAACCAAGGATATGTATGTTCACTGAACTTTGAGAGAGGAAGAGTGGGCAGAGAGAGAGAGAGAGAGAGAGAGAGAGAGGGAGAGAGACATTGATCGGGATGGAACCTGCAATGTAGGTATGTATCCTGATGGGGGAATCCACAACCCTTTGGTGCGTGGGATGATGCTCCAACCAACTGATCCACCTGGCCAGCCCCATGTGGTTGCATTTGAGTGTCTTAGTCTTTAAATATCTGGCTCCCAAAAAGGGGAAGAAAGAAGAATATAGTGGGAAAATACGCCAGCCCGTTATATATAAATCCTGGAAGTCACTCCATCTGCAGGGGGAGGGACTTGACATATGGCTGTTCCCCTCTGTTTTTGCACCCCTACAATCAAGTGGCAATCTTTAATCAGAGCACAGGTCCAAAATATTTGGAGGACAGGGTCTTTATTGCCCACCCTGGCTCCTGCAAGCTGCATGTAATTGGCTTCAGGAACACATGCACTGTTATCTGCCACCAGACCAGAGGGTTGGGGGATGGGTAGCTGCTACTGTGCTAAGAGCTGTAATTGATCAAAATGAAGCACAATTTACCATCCAAGACTTTCCATGGAAGTTATAAGACTTTGAATAAAATGCAGAATTCCTAAATAGTTACATCAGATAGATTCTGTCAGTATAATCTTATCTAGAGATGGATTCCTGGTGCTTCCTATTCTGTCATCTTTCCAGAATACATTTCCTTTTACATTCATTCATTTATTTATTTATTTATTTATTTATTTATTTATTTATTTATTTATTTATAGAGAGGGGAAGGGAGGGAGAAAGAGAGGGAGAGAAACATTGATGAGAGAGAGAAACATTAATTGGTTGCCTCTTGTATGTGCCCTGACTGGAACGGAACCCACAACCCAGTGTGTGCCCTGATGGGGAATCGAAACTGTAACCTTTTGCTTTGCGAGACAATGCCCAGCCAACTGGGCCACACCAGTCAGGTCTCTTCCTTTTACTTTTAAATGAATATGAAAGAGCAATAGATCTATAAGCACAAGAATTTTCTATGTGATATTGGAGGAAACCCTCATTTACATGGGTGTTTATGTACAATTTAATGACTCACTGACTCTAGAATAAGAGGCCTATATTACCTTTTTTGTGTGATAAAAAAAGGAATTAATCGTTCATTAATCAGATGTGGATTCTATCAAACATGAAAAGGAAAATACCTACCAAAAGGGCTTCTGATGGCTAATTTGGTTCAAATTTTAAAATAGAAGCCTAGCAGCCATTGCTGACCACAGGCCTCTCACACAAGCTGTGCTTCAGGGAGGAGCCTCCAGTGAACTGCCTGCTTGTGCTGTGTTGCTGCCATCTGAGCCAGCCCTTTTAAAGGAGTTGCTGGAATCCTATTTCAACCAGCACAACTGAGACATTCCCCCTCCAATCAGAGCTGTGCGGTTATATCTTTATTAGCATCTCTACCCACCAATCAAAGTGGCTCCATTCTGACCAATCAGAACAGTGCTTTTTGGATCATTCAAACTATGAGGATTTGAAGTACTCATTTTCGTGACAACAGACCAGGGTTGGCAACTTCTAAGTCAGCTCCCCTCTGGCTCAGGGAGCCCACTTTTGGTTTCTACCAAGCACTGTATTTCCCCAGCTGAGTTTTAACAACAAAGCTGTCTCACCAAACCAGAGTGGAGTTGGCCTGTGTCAATGCCTGGACCAGAACAGACTGGATTGGAACTGTCTCAGCAGAGATGGGCTGAGCTGCAGCGCTCGGGGCTGCCTTGCCCCAGGGCTGCCTCACAGCTTTGCTAAATCATAATTGAGCAGTAACAATATTGAGCTGCTTCACATTTGTGGTTTTCTATAGCCAAGCTATATCACAATTGAACTGTTTCCACTGAATAAAGTCTTCCCCTTAACCACGCCTCAAATTGGGAATTCTTGTTGGTGCTGAATGGGTGCAAAGGACCACTGAATTGACAAAGTTCAGAGGGTTTTGAAGGGTTGATACTGAATGAGTCTGGATTCTCGCTCATCCATATATTCTTTTTGCTTATTTATTTTATTTATATATATATTTAAATATTTTATTTATTTATTTTTAGAGAGAGGGGAAGGAGGGGAAGGAGAAAGAGAGGGAGAGAAACATCAGTGTGTGGTTGCCTCTTGCACATTCCCCACTGGGGACCTGGCCCACAGCCCAGGCATGTGGACCATCTGGGAACGAACCGGTGACCCTTCGGTTCACAGCCCACACTCAATCCACTGAGCTGCACCAGCCAGGGCTATTGTTTTTTGAGAAAAAAAGAATGAAAACAAATGCCTCAGTACTGAACTTAATTCTTTTTTTTTGTTACCACTTATTTTTTAATGTAGTTTATTGATTATGCTATTACAGTTGTCTCATTTTTTTTTCTCCTTTTTATTACCCTCCATCCTGCATCCCCCTCCCACCAGCATTCTCCCACCTTAGTTCATGTCCATGGGTTGTACATATAAGTTCTTTGGCTTCTCCATTTCCCACACTACTATAAACCTCCCTCTGTCTGTTTTGTACCTGCCATTTGTACTTCTTATTCCCTGTACATTTTCCCCCATTCTACCTCCTCCCTCTCCCTGCTGATAACCCTCCATTTGATCTCCATTTCTGTGAATCTGTTCCTGTTCTAGTTGTTTGCTTACTTTTGTTTTTTTAGGTTTGGTTGTTGATAGATGTGTTTGTTGTCATTTTACTGTTCATATTTTTGATCTTTTTCTTAGATAAGTCACTCTAACATTTCATACAATAAGGGCTTGGTGATGATGAACTCCTTTAACTTGACCATATCTGGGAAGCACCTTTTCTGCCCTTCCATTCTAAATGATAGCTTTTCTGGATAGAGTAATCTTGGGTGCAGGTCCTTGCCTTTCATGACTTGGTATACTTCTTTCCAGCTCCTTCTTGCCTGCAAGGTTTCTTTTGAGAAATCAGCTGATAATCTTATGGGAACTCCTTTGTAGGTAACTGTCTCCTTTTCTCTTGCTGCTTTTAAGATTCTCTCCTTATCTTTAATCTTGAGTAATGTAATTACGATGTGCCTTAGTGTGTGCTTCCTTGGGTCCAACTTCTTTAGGACTATCTGGGCTTCCTGGATTTCCTGGAAGTCTATTTCCTTTGCCAGATTAGGGAAGGTTTCCTTCATTATTTTTTCAAATAAGTTTTCAATATCTTGTTCTTCCTCTCTTCCTTCTGGTACCACTGTGATTCGGATGTTGGAACATTTAAAGTTGTCCCAGAGATTCTTAAGCCTCTCCTCATTTTTTTGAGTTCTTGTTTCTTTATTCTGTTCTGGTTAAATGTTTATTTCTTTCTTGTGCTCCAAATTGTTGATTTGAGTCCTGGTTTATTTCCCTTCACTGTTAGTTCCCTATATATTTTCCTTTATTTCACTTTGTATAGCCTTCACTTCCTCCTCTATTTTGGGACCGTACTCAGCCATTTCTGTGAGCATCCTGATTACCAATGTTTTGAACTCTGAATCCGACAAGTTGGCTATCTCTTCATAGCTTAGTTGTATTTTTGGAGTTTTGATTTGTTCTTTCATTTGGGCCATATATTTTCATCTGGTTGTACCTGTTACATAGTAAGTGGCAGAGACTTAGGTATTCGTTAGAGCAGGGCAACCCACATTGCTGTGCTGTGGTGATGTATGTGGGGGAGGAGTCTGAGACAGAACAATGGTGCTTGCTCTGCTCTTGGCCAGCTTTCAGTCACTTTCCCTGCTACCCACAAGCAAATTGGGCCCTTCTGGTGCTGATTCCTGGGTGAGTGGGTTTGTGTACCTTCTAGGACACTGTGGGTCTCTCCAAGGAATTCTCTGTGAGGCTAGGAGTTTCTCTCGTTGCCGACTCAACCCCCAGAGGTGCATTTAGTCAGAGTTTTTGACACTTTATTTTCCCACACTAGATCCCTGGGTTGCATGGTCCATCTTGCTCCCCAGTTGTTCCTCCCAGTTTATCCACATGCAAATGTGGGACTGCCTACTTCGCCAGCCACCGCCTTGATACCACAGAAGAAACTGGGGCTCAGGAAGCTTAAATCTCAGAAGGGCAGAAGCGAGTGTTGAAGCAAAATCTAGCTCATCACTATTTCCATGGACCCCGATTCTCCAATAAAACTGTAAGAATGGCAATAACTTCCTTTTGCATTATTCATAAGCCTTAATTTTTACCTTAATATTTTCCCTAGCTAACACAGAAAATCAATGGTCTCTGAAGCATAAATGCAAAATATGGCTAATTTTTTTCTCCATATTTGACAATGTTCCCTCTTAGTTTTGGAGAGTGGTTAATCACGGCACTTATTTTTTGGTCAAGAAGATGCCCATTTGTTCTGTATCATTTATAGAACTGACCTGAATGCTATTTTCAAGTACTTATCTGAAGTTTTGGACAATCAAACAAATGCTTTTTTTAAAAAAAAATCTAATCTTTGAAGCTGGACATTATTTCAAATATATTGCAAAAGTGAATAATCTTTAAGATTTCAGATATTTTTTATTGGGCCTTGATTTGCCAACAAAATATGTAATTTTTCTGTCAGAGTCTCTAATTTTCTGAGTGGTTATTATAGCAAAGCATTATGTCAGACAATTAGGGGAATACAGAAGACAAACCAAAATATTTAGGTTGAAATTACTTATAATAATAAGCTAAACAAACATTTGTCCTAAACCTCAACCCTTTTATTGTTATGATTAGAAGCAGCTAGGAAAGTTTTTGTTTTGTTTGTTTTTGCCACGTAGTGAAGTTGAAATATAACTATTGCTGCTTATTAAACCAATAATTCACTTCTTAAAATAAGATAAATTATTTCCATAGTTTATATTTTTTCAGTAGTAAGCAAATCTTTACCCTAAACATTATTTTCTTCTCCAGAAAAAAAGTAAAATCCATTTTTAAGGACCCGCTGAGTAACTAGAGATTTCAACATGCCTGGAAATGAGAAGTGTTTTGTGAAGTGCTAATCAGTAGTCACTAACCTGGCTGTTATCTGCCGCCCAGAACCCTTACCCCAACAGTACTTGGAAATTTGAGCAAGAAGCATTCAGCCCACAAAAATCAATGATAGATATCACAAAAAAAAAGGTATTTATAGGTCTAGGAAATACTGCATGAAACATTAATTATTGTTTTGACAGTTTAGGTTTTGATATAGGATCTTTAGTTAAGAAAAGTTAGTATGTCAAACATTGACAAGAAGGGATGCTTCACATGGCCTCTCAGATGTTCACTGCACACCTCCAGGGGGTGCCATCAGAAAGACTGTTTTTTTGTAACAAACCAAGTTTTTTTTTTTTTTTAAGATTTTATTTTTATTTATTTTAGAGAGGGGAAAGGAGGGAGAAAGAGAGGGAGAGGAACAGCAATGTATGGTTGCCTCTCACATGGCCCTCACGGGAACCTGGCCTGCAACCCAGGCATGTGCCCTGACTGGGAATTGAACTGGGACCCTTTGGTTCCCAGCCCACGCTCAATCCACTGAGCTACACCAGCCAGGGCAACAGACCAAGTTTTTAAAGAATACTGTTTTAAATAAATTAGTATGCACTCTTACTGTTGGTTTAAGAGTGTTTTATTTGTTATAATTCTGTCTGAACATGTTCCCTGGGGCAGGTTTGTAAAGGAAAATTTCAAAAATTATAAAAACTAATAAGCATTGGGAGATAGGAACCTGTTTCAAACCTTCCACAGATTTGCCAGTGGATATTGAGCAAGTCGTTTAGACACTTTAGCTTGATTTATTCTTCAAGAAGCTGTGGCTGGTGATGCTTGTCTCCTTCAAAGGAAGTCTTGACAAGGTGTGCCGTACATTTTGCCACTGTCAGATAAATTGAGCACTATAATATCTTCATGTGAATCTTTAATATTGGCAAAGTTAAACCTATATGTCTGCTGAGAATGACAGGAAATACATTGAGCCTTTGAAGGTGAATTTTTGCCATAGGACACTTTTTTGGTCAGCTGTGCCACTTAATGAATTCATGGATTAGGTTAAAGTCAGGGGAATGGGGAGACAGGGTTAGACCTGGGAATGATTTCATCCAAGTGCTTGCCTGTCCTACTGCAAGGTTTCAGCATTACTGTGTGTGTTGCCCATATTCCTTAATTTTTCTCCCTTTTCATCACATGAGGTCTTTGCTGGCAAAATGGCTTCCTACTCCTCCAGAACTGAGAGTGTGAGCATAGTCTCAGGGAAATTAAACAAGCAGACGCTACCTGAAAATTAGGTTTCGTAGGTTACACATCTTGATGCACTTCACCTCACTTGGCCCGGGGCCTTACGCATAGTGTGAGTGCAAAGTTACTTTTAAAATTATTGTGCCAGTGAAACCTGTTTTACTATCTGACTGAAAATCCTATGTCCTTAATAAAGACTAATAAATTTCATCATGCTTATTGTATAGGACCCTTTGCTATAAAAGTAAAAGGAAAAACACTATTTAGGATAATTCTCTTGTGATTTTCCGATTTCTTAGAGATTATTTATTCTTTTAGCGTGCACAGTCTATCATATTTGCATAATTTGGTTACATAAATAAATATATATGTATGACTGGATATATATATACATATGTTACAACTAGTAAGAATTTTTCAGAGCCCATGATGAAATTCCAAACATAGGAAAAAAGTATCCAAAGGATTACCCTTGTATAATTTTCCTACAACCTCTAAAAGTTTTAAGGATTTAACATCTCCTCAGAGGACGTATGTGTGCATATGTGTGTGAGTTTAAGTTGGGCAAGACGTTCCTGCCTGCTATTCTGAGTTCCATAAAAAATTTACTTGTAGGGACAGGTCTTCTTTTCACACAATGTTAACATGTTGTTAAGTCTAATACAAAAGCACTGACTTAGAGTATAATGACAAATCAATCCAAAGCTTCAAATGAGGGCTTTTTAAGGACTTTACTCTGTCAAAAAAATATCCGGCTCTGCATTAAAGTCTGACTGAAAGAAATCACTGTAAATGCCACATACCTTTATCTGCTAAAATGAACACAGAATGGAACCTCTGTCATACAAACCTAATATTTGTCTTTTCTTTTTAACTAGGCGATATTTAATATTTGTTGAACCAGATCCCTGCAGTGCAGGAACTGCTCTCTGTGGTAAGTTAAGCACTTTTGTTTATGAAATTAACATGCACCCACAAGAGGTGCCCTTTTAGTTAGTGAATTGCAGGACCTCTGCAGTGCATGGGGGTGGGGGGAGGAGGATTGCAGTGGGTGCTGCTTTATTTGAGGGAAAAAAACCCCAAAGTTGGTGAAATTACTTTGCATAGAGACTTTTCATCTGTTGCTTCAAATCTTTTTCCCCTTCCCTTTGATGGGCTCCCATGCCATTAACTTCCTTGAAAACCTTTTTTTCCCCCAACTATTTGATTAAAACTCAGAGAATCAGCAGTTTTGCATTTTTTTTCCATTACCAGTAAGCTACTGCTTACACAGAGTTGATAAGTTGTTTTCTAAAGCAGTGAGTCTGAAAACTTTATTTAGCAGTCACACCTGACAGAGAAGATTTATTTATGTCATAGTCATTAATTATTTCAGTTTTCTTAGTATTATTTTCAACACAGAAGAGGAGAAAGGGGAGGAGGAGGAAGGAGAGGTTTTTTTTGGTGTTCCTGATTATTTATTTGACAACATTACAGCACATACAAATATATGAATTTTTTTCTTAGAGCTTTAATATAATATCTGAATGTGTTTATTTCAAGAGTGAACTGACATAGAAATGCTGTTATTTGTTGGACATGATTGGAATTCCTTTTCTCTTTCTCTTCTTTTTTTTTGCATAAATTACACCATTAAAACTTCATTCTTGATTTCTAGGTTGTTTCTGCAAAATGAAACTAGGTAAGTACAAAATTATCTAGATTTTTAATTTTTATTATTTTCTTATTTTCCTTCTCAGTTTTTACAATTTTTTTATTCACATCTAATTTGTTAACAAACTTTTTTAGTGACTTGCCTTATTGAAACAAACTATCTGTTTTCACTGAAAGTACTCTTTCTCTTTTTGCACCCCTACTTGGTTTAATAAACATGTAAATGAGATAATCCCATTATAAATATAGTTCACGTGACATAAATATAGTTCACGTTATCTTACTTGATAAGCTGACCATTGGCCTAGTAGAAACAGAACCTCCTGGGTGACTAGAGAGGAGCCACGGGCATATGAAATGTTTAGTATGAAGATCAGTGCGGAGAGAATTTGGATAATATTCCTGGGGACAACCGGCACATGGAAGGCACTACTGCTGTTATAACTGGGTGAACTGTTGGGTGACAGGTGTAGGGAGACGAGAAATAACAGCACAAACAACAGCAACAGAATATCAGTGACTTTCGTGCAGTGGTTCCCAAGCATAGATGCATTTAAAATCACCAAGGATGCTTTTAAAAGACTCATGTCTAAGCCCCACTTAGGCAATTAATCAGAAACTCTGGGGCTGGGACCTGGACATCAATATTTTTAAGCAGCTGCTCAGGGAAGACTGACATACACACAGGGTTGAGTTCTCAGCTCTAATATAACATGACTCATTTAAGTTAAACATATAAAAGTCATTTCTTTTGTACAATTGCCTAAAAATATTTTCTCACAGCAGAAGAGCAGGATATTTTTTGTTCTACCTTCAAACTGCTAAGATCACTGCTGACTAAAGGAAAGTCTGCTTGTTAAAATAGGGTGCCCTCATCATGGCTATGGAGAAAAGTCAGACTTTGGAGGCAGAAAGAGCTGGTCTCATCTGCTTATTGTTCTGGACAGCCTCTGGCTCTTTCAAGACTTTTAGGGAGAACGAAGTCTGCCACCCAACATTTGGAGAGAGGCTTCTCTGGATGAATTCTTTCCATCTTTAGTTATTATTATTATTTTTATGTTAAATGCTTTATGCTTTTTTCCTAAGTGTTTCAAATCCAATATATACATTGTGAAGGGATCAGAAAGGAATTTTTCTCCTTGAGATATCTTCTTTTATGAATTTTTATGCTGTTTGCCCAAATAATTTTTAAAAATATATTCTATTGAATATGCTATTACAGTTGTCCCATTTCCCTCCCTTTATTCCCCTCTACCTGCACCTCCCCCACATCCCCACCCCCCCTTTAGTTCTTGTCCATGGGTCATATGCATAAGTTCTTTGGCTTCTACATTTTCTATACTATTCTTAACTTCTCTCTGTCTGTTTTCTAATTACCATTTATGCTATTTATTCTCTGTACCTTTTTCCCTTCATTCCCTGTCCCGCTCCCCTGTTGATAACCCTCCATGTCTTATATAAATCCCTTTAACATTTCATATAATAAAGGCTGAGTGATGATGAACTCCTTGAACTTGACCTTATCTGAGAAGCACTTTATCTGCCCTTCCATTCTAAGTGAAAGTTTTGCTGGATAGAGTAATCTTGGATGTAGGTCCTTGCCTTTCATGACTTGGTATACTTCTTTCCAGCTCCTTCTTGCCTGTAAGGTCTCTTTTGAGAAATCAGCTGACAGTCTTATGGGAACTCCTTTGTAGGTAACTGTCCCCCTTTCTCTTACTGCTTCTAAGATTCTCTCCTTATTTTTAATCTTAGGTAATGTAATTATGATGTGCCTTGGTGTGTTCCTCTTTGGGTCCAACTTCTTTGGGACTTTCTGAGCTTCCTGGACTTCCTGGAAGTCTATTTCCTTTGCCAGATTGGGGAAGTTCTCCTTCATTATTTTTCAAATAAACTTTCATTTTCTTTTTCTTCCTCTGCTCCTTCTGGCACCCCTATAATTCGGATGTTGGAATGTTTAAAGATGTCCTGGAGGTTCTTAAGCCTCTCCTCATTTTTTTGAATTCTTCTTTCTTCATTCTTTTCTTGTTGAATGTTTTTTTCTTCCTTCTGGTCCACACTATTGATTTGAGTCCCAATTTCCTTCCCATAACTATTGGTATCCTGTACATTTCCCCTTATTTCCCTTAGTATAGTCTTCATTTTTTCATCTAATTTGTGACCAAATTCAGCCAATCCTGTGAGCATCCTGATTACCAGTGTTTTGAACTGTGCATCTGGTAGGTTGGCTATCTCTTCATTGCTTAGTTGTATTTTTTTCTGGAGCTTTGCTCTGATCTTTCATTTGGGCCATTTTTTTGGTCTCAGCACACCTTCTGTGCAGTAAGGGGTGGAGCCTTAGGTGTTCACCAGGGCGGGGTAACCTAGGTCATTATGTTGTGATGCTGCCTGTGGGGGAGGGGTCTGAGAGGGAACAATGGCACTTGCTCCGCTCTCTGCCAGCTTTCAGTCACTTCCCGCACTACCCACCAGCAAAGTGGGCCCTTCTGTACTGATTCCTGGTTGGGTGGGTTTGTATATGTTCTAGGACCCTGTGGGTCTCTCCAACAAACTTCCCCATGAAGCTGGGAGTTCCTCCTGTTGCTGCTTCAGCCCCCACAGGTGTTTTCAGTTGGTGGTTTGAGGCTTTATTTCCCTGCTCTGGAACTCTGGGCTGCGAGGTCTGTTTCGCTCCCCAGCTTTTTTTCCCCCCAGTTTATCTGAGTGCGAATGAGGGACCTTCTGTTCCACCAGCCTGGGCCCCACTGGGTCCAGGTCCACCAGCCGTGGTCTTCCCTGCCAGCCGCAGCATTGCCCACCCAGATCCATAAACTGTGAGCCCTCTCCAGCTGGCTCTGCCCTGCTCCTCCCTGCTTACCGGTCTGGATGAATGTTTCTTCTTTAACTCCTTGGTTGTCAGACTTCCATACAGTTTGATTTTCTGTCAGTTCTGGTTGTTTTTTGTTTTTAAATTTTTGTTGTCCCTCTTCGGTTGTGTGAGGAGGCACAGTGTGTCTACTTACATCTCCATCTTGGCCGGAAGTCCTGCCCAAATAATTTTTAATGAGTATAATTTACCTCATCTCCATTCTGTATATATTTCTAGGTTGTCTATTACAAATAACTTATAACTGTTTTACAATTTATAAAAGGAAGTAGATGGTTGTTTATCTTACTGTGCATGTACAAAGCTAGAATTAGGGTACAAATTCATTTCTATTCTTTTAGTTTGACTTATGTATAGGGTCATATATTCATATATTCAGATATATGTATATACATAAGACACATTTGTGAGGTAAACAAATAAAACAATACGAAGAAAAATTCTAAACTCAATCTGCAGTGAATAGCAACAGTGGTCAGAATGTTGGAATGTTGTTTTCGAATGTTTAATTTCCTTTGTTCCTGTGTTGAGGAGAGTAGATGTAAGTGTAACAGATACAGGCAAGAGCCTCATCCCTGCAGGGCTGGCGCTGAGATTCCCTGTAAAAGACTAGGAGACTATCTCCCACGGTAAGCAAGTGAGGCTTCAAATGGAGACAGAAAGGCTGCTAATATTTAATCTCCAGAATCAAAACTGTGTTTATTAGTCAGCTTCCCTGTTATATGTGTATATGTGTGTGTGTGTTTATTCTTACTTTTTGAGTTCAGCATTTTGACCAAATTTTTTCTTTGACAATTATATCTTTGGTTATACCACCTATAGTTTACCACTTGTCTAGTAAGTAATAAAGATGAAATTCCAATTTTGGAATCTCTTAAAACCAGTATGTTCATGCTGCAACATGGATGCGTGCTGAATGAAAAAAGCCTGCCACAAAATGACAGATACTGTATTTTCTACTTATAGGAGATACCTAAAGTAGTCAGATTTATTGAGACAGAAAGTAAAATGGAGGTTGCCAAGGGCTGAAGGGAGATGGTGGAATGGAGAGTGAGTCTTTTAATGAGCACAGAATTTATTTAGGGAGGGTGAGGGAGGTCTGGCGAGAAGTGGTGATGATACTTTCACATCAGTGTGAATTACTTAATACTGTAGAACTGTGTGCTTAAAAGTGGTTAAAACTGTAAATTTTATATTGCGTATATTTAATCACAATTTTTAAAATGTGAAAAACTCATACATTTTCCAATTTAACAGTCTGATTCTTCTTGGGCCTTTATTTTATTTATTACAGATTTAATAATATATAATTGATTTTTATTTTAATGTAGTCAATTTTAAAGATCTCTGAAAATAGCTTAATTCATGAGAAAATAAAATTATGGTACAAACATGAGATAATTTCTGAAAAAAGGCTAAAATGGTGATTGCTACTTGATTTGAAAATATACAGGTCATATTCATGTTTGAATATAAAATCCCTTACAGGTGAATAGTGTTGCACAATTTATAAAATGTTTTAGACATATGTTCCTTTTTTTAAAGACTTTTTTGATGGTTTTTTAAATTTACTTTTAGACAGAAGGGAAGGGAGGGAGAAAGAGAGGGAGAGAAACATCAGTGTGTGGTTGCCTCTCGCGTGCCTCCAGCTGGGGTCCTGACCTGCAACCCAGGCATGTGCCCTGACCAGGAATGGAACTGGCAACCCTTTGGTTTGCAGGCTAGCGCTCAATCTACTGAGCCACACCATCCAGGGCAGACATATGTTTATTTTTAACTCTCACAATATAATTATGAATAGTATTCCCATTTTACAGATTAGAAAATCGAGGTTGAGAAATAAAATATCTTCTAGAGATGAATCTCTGACTCCAAAATTAGGAATTTGCATTCAGCTGAAGAGAGAGAGAAAAATGGACCATTAAATAGGAAAGATTTACCAATAAAAGCACCTATTACCTCTCTTTAGGGTAATAAATATGATATAGGAGGTCAGAAAATACACAGAAATGGGAGTGTGAGAAGGTATATACAGGGTCAGTCCATATTAATTTTGATATTTGATGCTTCCACTTTGCAAAACTTCCATATTTGTTGTGTTAGGCACAACCACACCTTCATTAAATTTAATATTAAACCACAGGAATTCATTAAACTTAATATTAGAACCTTAAATTAATAACCAGCAAACTCTGCTTTCTTCCCCTGGTTCCTTAAATTTTTTAGTACTTATAATCTTGCCTCTCGTTTTTCCTCTTTTACACACACACACACTTCTACAATAGACAACAAAAGCCAAGAGCCCCCAAGCCTAGTCAACGTAAAACAAACCCGCCCTTTTGTGTGTGGATGGAATGTCTCCCATTATGCCTGGGTCTGCTGTCTTGGTATCAGATTGTGAGCGTCTGGTGGGCGGAGACTGTGTCATTCTGTATTAACCCTCCCACAGGTTTAGTGAGTCACCACAAGCAGGAGAGTGCTTATTAAACATTACTTGAGTGACTGATAAGACAAGTAATTGTGCCAGAAGAAATGCTAATTTTGAAATGTCTGTAAATTCCTGAACTTCACACGTGGGAAGTCCAATGACCTGGGGTGGCTCTTGAGAATTGGTAAACTGATACTGAATCTTTCCCCTTTGTGTCACCTGTTACAATTTGGCCTCCCTTTGCTGTGACTGAAAATCATTACCAGCTGCCTGCTCTCCCAAGCCTAGTGTCTGAAACCAAAGTGAAGTGTAGAATGCTGCTGACATTGAATAAGTAACAACCTCAACCCATAAATTTGCCTGGATTGCTTAGATAATTCTCGATCACTCTATAGAGACCTGAAAGTCCATTTTGATAAACATTCATTTTGGTAGGCTTCAAACTGGGTTGAGGATAAGTCTTTCTTTTATTGAGGCAAGGTCTAAATGTTATAGAAAGATGAAGACTCTATTTAGATTGGATAGTCTTATAGTAAAAAAAAATTATTTCGGGACACAAGAGACTGGCTAGTGTGTAGAATAAGGATATATGTAGTGGATCCTGAGTAAACCAGAGTCTCCTAGATCATATGATACCCTTTAAAGCAGATACCCCTTAAAAATCCCATTTTCCCTTTTTGCTACATTCAAATAGTATGAGCTAAAATGTATTTTAGTTGTCAAACAAAAACAAGTCAAAAACTGAGATGTATATCTCTGGATACCCACTAAAACACAGGAGAAATAATTTTATCTAAATAGAGACCCTATGTCATGGAACACAATGAGTGGATTTGGAATTAGAAGAGCTGGTTTTGCAAACTAGATCTACTACGTCTTAATGGTGTGATTTGGCCATTCTGAGCACAGTCTTCGCCCATGCAAATGGAAACAGTAGTATGTGGCTTAAAAGGTGGTTGTCTCCAGAAGAATTTCAAATACTAGACATAGACACACACGTCCTGAAGGAGTTACAGCTTAATTTTCCCTTCGAATACTGACTGTACTTGATGACTTGCTTCCAATGAATAGAAGAAGGACAAATTGTTACTGTTTAGTGGGGAAAACTGACAAAAGCAACATTAACTAGGTGATCTAGTTCAACATCACCAGTGGACATACAGTAGCTCCCCACCATCAGTGATTTCATTTTCCAACTTCAGTTACCTGCATTTAACTATGATTTGAAAATACTAAATAAAACATTCCAGAAATAAACAATTCATAGTTTTTATTTTTTAAATCTGTTATTGATTATGCTCTTACAGTTGTCCAAATTTTCCCCCTTTTACCCCCTTCCACCCAGTTCCACCCATTCCCTCTAGCAATGTCCCCCTTAGTTCATGTCCATGGGTCATACATATAAGTTCTTGGACTATTCCATTTCCTATACTGTTCTTAACAACCCCCTGCCTATTCTGTAAACACCAATTTGTACTTCTTAATCTTTGCACTTTTTCCTTCATTTTTCCCCTTCACTTTCCCAACTGATAATCCTCCACATGACCTCCATATCTATGATTCTGTTCCTGTTCTGTTTGTTCGCTCAGTTTTTTAGATTCAATTATTGATAGTTGTGAATTTATTGCCACTTTAGTGTTCATAGTTCTGATCTTCTTTTTCTTAAATAAATCCCTTTAACATTTCGTATAATAAAGACTTAGTGATGATGAACTCCTATAGCTTTACCTTGTCTGGGAAGTACTTTCTCTGCCCTTCAATTCTAAATGATAACTTTGTTAGATAGAGTAATCTAGGTTGTACGTCCTTGCTTTTCATTACTTTGAATACTTCTTGCCAGTCCCTTCTAGCCTGCAAAGTTTCTTTTGAGAAATCAGCTAACAGCCTCATGGGAACTCCTCTGTAGGTAACTATCTGCTTTTCTTTAACTGCTTTTAAGATTCTCTATTTACCTTTAATCTTTGGCATTTTAATTATGATGTGTCTTGGTGTGGTCCTCTTTGTGTCCATCTTCTTTGGGACTCCATGTGTTTCCTTGATTGTATGTCTATTTCCTTCACCAAATTAGGGAAGTTTTCTTTCATTATATTTTAAAATACATTTTCAATCTCTAGATCTTTTTCTTCTCCTTCTGGCACTCCTATGATCCAAATATTTGTATGTTTGAAGTTGTCCCAGAGGCTCCTTAGCTTGTTCTAATTTTTTTTGAATTCTTTTTTCTTGTTGTTTTGATTGAATATTTTCTTTTTTATGTTCCAAATCATTGATTTGGTTTTGGGTTCATCCACTCCACTGTTGATTCCCTGTAAATTTTTCTTTTTTTCACTTAAATTTGTTTTCTGCCTGGGTCATTTTTATGCTCTTGAAGTACCCAGTGAGTTTCTTGAGCATCCTGATAACCAGTGTTTTCAACTCTGCATCTGATAGATTGCTTATCTCCATTTTGTTTAATTCTTTTTCTGGAGTTTTGTTCTGTTCTTTTATTGAGGCCATATTTCTCTATGTCCTCATTTTGGCAGCCTCCCCATGTTTGTTTCTATGTATTAGGTAGAGCTGCTTTGACTCCCTGTATTACTAGTGTGGCCTATTATAGAAAAGCACGTCTGTAAGTTGGATGGGGTAGAGCCTTAGGTGGTCACCGGGGCAGAGCAACCTGTGTGAACCAGGTTAATGGTGTCTTTGCTCTGTGGCTCTGTGTGGGGGGAGGGCTCAGAAAAGGGACAATGGCTGCTGCCTGGTCTCTGGGGATTTGTCCAGGAGGAAGCTGTTCCTGGTACTCAGACACTTTCATTTCTCCTTGTATGCCACTGGTACCCTTCCAGCTGCTGCCCCAGTGCTGGATCCCAGAGGGAGTGAGTCTACATAAGTCCTATGTGTGTTATGGGCCCTTTAAGAGAAGATTCTGGAGAATTCTACAGTTTCTTCCACTGCCCCAACCCCACTGGTTTTTACAGCCAGAAGTTATGGGGACTTACCTTCCTGGCACTGAAACTTTTGGCTGGGTGGTATGGTGTGGGGCTGGGATCACTCATTCTGAGGTATCCCTCCCAGTTTTAATCCACCACATGTGAGTATGGAGCCATCTATTCTGTATCTCCACATCTCTGTCTCTTCTACCCATCTGGATGAATGTGACTTCTTTAATTCCTTGGTTGTTATACTTCCATACAGCTTGCTTTTCTGATGATTCTGGGTTATAGTTTTTTTTGTAGTTTAGTTGTAATTTTTTGTGGTTGTGTGAGTTGGCAAGCTGTGTTTACCTATGCATCCATCTTGACTAGAAGTCCAGAAGTTTTAAATTGTGTGCCATTCTGAGAAGTATGATGAAATCTTGTGCTGTCCTTGCTCCATCCCACCTGGAACATGAATCATCCCTTTGTCCTGCATATCTACCTGCATATGCTACCTGTCTTTTAATCACTTAGTAGCTATCTCAGTTATCAGATTGATAGTTACTGTATTGCAGTGCTTGTGTTTGAGTAACGTTTACTTTATTGTTATAAGTGTTCTATTTTATTAATAGTTAATGTTTTTAATCTTTTATTATGCTTAATTTATAAATTCAACTTTATCATAGGTATGTATGTATAGGAGAAATATAGTATATATAGAGTTTGGTATTATCCACAGTTTCAGGCATCCACTGGGGATCTTGGATCAAGTCCCCTGCAGATATGAGGGAGTACTACAATGTCCATATTATACATCTCCTGGGATTGTGTAATAAATGGGGCACTTCATTTCTATGGTATTCTTCCCCCCCAAACATAACCACAGTTGAATCATGAGTAAACATCAAACACAATTGAGGATCATTCTATAAACTACATGATCTATACTCTTTAAAAGTGCCAAGTTAGGAAAAACAAGGCAAGACAGAAAAACTGTCACAGACCAGAGGCAACTAAGGAGACATGATATATAAATGCAATTTGGTATCTTGAGTTGGATCTCCGAACAAGAAAAGGGCATTATCAGAAAAAGTGTTGAAATCCGAAGAGAGCTGCTGGTTTAGTTAATAGCATTATACCAAAACCATCTCAGTTTTGATAAATGTACTGTAGTCACGTGAGATAATATTATCATCTAGAGGGGGATCTGGGTGAAGCATCCGTGGGGACTTGCTGTGCTACTTTGGTGACTTTTTGGTAAATCTAAATTTATTTCAAAAGAAAAGATGGCTGCGATAATTGAGAAAATGTACATGACAGGAGTTTGTAGATACACAGGTCTGTAAAAATGTGGAAAGCATATCATTATCAGAATAACTACACTTAAAGCTTAGTGATTCACAAAGGCCCTCTGTGGTATCATACATTAATAGTAAAGTCCTGGCCTGAACAATAGTGTGTAATTTTCTCCTTTTGAATACTTCAGTCTATCAAGTAAATTAGTTTTGGATTAAAGATGACCAGTAACCCCTGAGTGATGAGGAATTTGAGGAAGAATTCAATAGCTATCCATGTACTCTATTTGAAGGCAGCTCAGGTCATAATTTGTGCATTAATAATCTAATAACTGATAGAGTACATAAATATGTAAAGTTTATTTATATAAACGTGAGTGAAATTGGGTAGTAAACTGTAAATTCAAAATCTAGACAATGCCTATAAAGATTAAGGTACTTTTCCATTTTCTTAGGAATTGGCAGCACTAGCTGAAGCAAGATCAATATCAATTAAGAAACCCAGGGAGAAGAATAATAAATTACTGAAATTGGTTGGTTAATAGTATTTGTTATATAATTCAGAAATTCATATTATAGAATTAGAATAGAAAGGAATTTTGGCGATCATCTGTGCCCATCCTCTTATTTTAAGGTAGGAATAAGATTATTTAATTTGGTGATGTTGAAAAACTTTTTCAATCTCCTTCCCCTGGTTAGCAAGGGCATCCTTAGAACATGGGTTTCCTGCCTCGATCAAATTCCTCTGAGTTAGGAATTGTTAATGGGGTTCATAAGCTTTAGGGATCTCTGAACCTCTGAAATTATATGCAAAAGCTTTCCTGTGTGTGCTATTTAATTTTTTCTGCAGTCTTCATAGCAGTTTTCATCAGATCTTTAAAGGAACCTTGACCCCTAAATGGATGAGAACCACGAGTTAAGAATTCAACAAATTTCTCATTGCAATTGTTCTTAGGACATTGTTAGAATACTTTTAATGCTTCTACAACTCCCATCAGATTTTAAATAGAAAAATGAGAGCTGGGGCCTACTTGATTCCCAGAAATTACATTCTTGGAAAAAATCAGATGATATGATTTTATCTAGACATGTTATTCTTCCGTTTGGAAATAAAATAAGCTTCTGTCTACTAGATAAAAGATAAATGGTATATTAAGCACCTAATCTGTACTGATCCCTAACTAATTTAATCTAATATTAATACCAATATTCTATTTTATAAAGGAGTAAATTAAGGCATAGTAGGTTTGGTAACTTGTCTGAAAGTCACGGAGCTAGTAAGTGGTATAGTGATATATTTGGAAGCCAAGCTCTAGGGTCTTTACTTATAATTTTACACCATATGTCTTTCTCTCTGATGCATTATTTATTTATATGGTACATTGCATAAGCAAGTTTATCACTGACCTTAGTAGGACCTCTTGACTTGTAACAGTAGAGACAACAGTATGTGGGGCAAGGAAGTATGTGCTTGGTAGCAAGGATTATATAAATGTGGGTGTTCTGTTTCCTCCTCCTTCCAGCTCACCTTGGACAAGTGACTTAACTATTTAAAGTCTTGGTTCTTCTATCTATAAAATTGGGCTAGTAATAATATTTATCTCATAAGGCTCTTCTGATAATGAAATAAAATGATGTATGTAATGCACTTAACATTGTACATGCCAAATAGTCTCTTCTCTACAATGCCAGCAATTATTAATATAACTGGATATGCCAATTCTCGTTCACTTCATAACATACCTTTCATCAAAAAAGTAAGCAGAGCAAAATGGTTGGCAGGAGTAGTTAGACCTTAACATAGGTTAACTGAATTCACTAAAGATTTCAATTTATACTGATATTAAACTTCATAGATTTCTAAAATAGCAATATAAGGAGCTTTCATGGATGTGCGCAACTCTGGATATTCAAAATCGACTGACTGTGCAGTTTTCCTCGTTAGTATAGTGGTGAGTATCCCCGCCTGTCAAAATCCTCTGAACTGTATATATCAAATAGGTGACTTGTATGGTATGTGAATTATATCTCAATAAAGCTATTTAATTTTTTAAAAAAAGTTAACCATTTTAAAAAGTTACCATGGCTAGTACAAAACAAACAGAAGACCCACTAAATCCAACCAAGCACTTAATGAAGGACAGGCATTTTATTTTTTACAGTCAAATGATATCAAATGCCAGCAACTGCTACTTGTTTGACCTTTAGGTTTGACCCAAGTTCAAAACAAGTCGCAGAACTTGTTTTCCTTCTGCTAACATAGTTCATTGCATTCATCCAATGGCCTGAAATGCAACTGCAAGAATGGAATATAATACATGATCATGGAGTAGCTTAATGAAGGGAGTATCTACTTCAGTCTGTCAAAATGGGTAAGAGGTATCAAGATGTACACTTTGATAAATGATATGTGCAGCACATTTCAGATATAAAATTAAAAGTTATGGTACTTTTATTGCTGTGCATTCATATTCTAACATGGTACCCAGTGAGCTCATCTATAAATTGCATGGAAAATCTTATTATAAAACATTGCTCTTCAGGGCTTCTGTCCATTCATTTTTTTTTTTCTTTTCCTTTCTGGTTACTATAACACTTTGCAAAGGATCAAAGAAATATTCAGATGGCATATCAATGAGTGTCAGTGGTTTGCATTTGTAGCCATACAGAATAATGGCATCTTGTTAAAAAAAAGTGTGTGTCCTCAGGAAAGTTACTGAAAAGACAGTGAAATCAGCTCTGTCAGTCTTTTTATGGATCCAATTGTGTTTTGAACAGACAAAATGCCCTACAACTTTAGAATCATGATAGCTGTGTTGATGCTGGATGATTTCAACTCAAGAAATCAAAGAATAAAAAGGATCCATTATATGACCTATACAAATTCTTCCTCATGCACTTAACCCTCATATGCTTCTGCAAGGTGATATGATGTGTCGAAATTGAAAGGCGGAAAGCTGGAGGGATATGGGCTTTCAGTCTGGGATCTGCCATTTGATCAAATGTAAAATTTTTTATCTGGATTAGCTGTCATAATCTCCTCATTTATAAAATATGAGTAAGAGGTGTATATTCTGAGAAAATGAAATTCCATATTTTCATATAAGATTAACCTCTACTGTCCCAGACTTCCCCATTCTTTACAAATTAACAGTCCTCGACAATGTTACTAAGAAAAGTGTCAACTATCCATTCTGCCTCATCAACTGTAGTAGTATCAGATTAGAACATCAAAAGTATTTCATCTTAAAATCTCTCTCTACTGGTGAATCATTGACTCTAGGTGAACTTGAGACAAAGAAGACATTTGCAATCTGAAAAGTTTTTGCATCTCATTTTCATTTGAAGCACTTATTAAGGCCCTGTTTGTCTGGAGAAAAACTAAAGGCACTGTTAGAAGTGCTCTATTCTCTGAACTTACCTTTTCAGGCAGAAGGCTCCATATAAGCAAAAATCTTCAGAACAATGAGTCAGTGACCGGAGGGATCTTGGCCCATGGCACAGAGTCAGGAGGAGAGTGGGTGGTGGGAACTGCCCTTCAAGGGGAAATTGCTACCTCTTTTCCAATTAGTCAGAAGCTTAATGGAGGAAATAAGACTTCAGAAGTTGTTTGAGTGATGGAAACAAGAGAACTTTACTAAGTGAAGCCTGTGGAACATGCCAGGTGTGACATGCAACTCGGGAGAAGACCTGTGGGAAGTGATGGCATAATAAAACATTTAAATGTAAAAAGAAATACAAAGAATGCATAAAAGGATGGTGAGAGAATTATATAGGTGAAACAGCGTGGTGTGTATTCTTTGTCACCTATTTAAGACCCTTCTCACCCAAAAGGCAATTTTAGTGTACACGACCCCACGCGCACTTATCTAGCAGATTCTCTCTGCTCCTAAATTTTTCTTTTACTCTAAAAGCTAATTTCACAATAATTTGGCAAAATATGTTGAGGTTCTCCAAGAGAAGGGCTGGCAAATTTTTTTTATTCATTTAGTCATTCAGCAGCTTAACACAAAACTAACAGACATTTATTGAGAAGCAGTTACTGTGCTAGAGATCCGAGAACAAACAAAACAAGGTCCTGTCCCTTTAATTGTGGGATGTGCTGATGACAACGCTGGCACCCTGGCACCGGGCTCCACCTGCACAGGAGAGGAGGCAGACCCAGGGAAGAGACACCCAGAGGAGGTGGCAGGTATTATTTTAGCAGATTCTTGAAGGTTGAGTGCCAATTAGCTGCAAAGGAGAAAAAAAGTAAAGGAGAGATGAATATAGAAAGGCTGAGATTAAAAAAAAAATTGACACATAAAGAACTATCAAAATAAAAGACAGCAGTGAATCCCAAAATACTGAAGTTTTATGGCAGGAAAGATGAAACTGTAGCAAAATTGCATAGGTTTGGTGAAGCTGAGCAGAGTGGTGGGATATTGAGTGAAGATGAAAAGCGCTATCTGGGATGTTGCAATTTTTGATTACTGGTAAGCTAGAGGGCTAATGGCCATGTCTCAGATATTGTTAAAGTAATAGTTAATGGTTATTATTGTCTCACAGCATTTGAATCTAGTTTAAAGGAGGAGTGCTTGGAGCTAAATATGAAAGCTCATCACAACCACATGAAATGAAAACAGAAATGTCTATGACTATTGATAGCTGTACATGACAGAGATGATATTTATTACCCTGGACAGCTAAATTTCTGTGTATATCAGAGAGACAAAAAGATAAAAACTTTTGAGAAGCAAATGTACTGACAGGAGATGCCCAAGTAGAAAAACACGTTGGTCAGAAGTGACTTTCATTTATCACTCTTGAGATTAAACATAAACAACCTCCTTTGGGCTAGGTTTGGGAGTGCCCACTGAAAATTTTAATTTCTACTGTTGTGTCATTCTTTTTTTTCTTTTTTTAAAGATTTTATTTATTTTCAGAGAGAGGAGAAGGGAGGGAGACAAAGAGGGAGAGAAACAGCAATGTATGGTTGCCTCTCACATGGCCCTCACTGGGGACCTAGCCTGCAACCCAGGCATGTGCCCTGACCGGGAATCGAACCGGGACCCTCTGGTTCCCAGCCCGCGCTCAATCCACTGAGCCACACCAACCGGGCTGTTGTGTCATTCTTAATAATTCTATCCATATTTCTTGAGGGTATAATTCATTACTTTGGGAGCATTACTTATGGAGATTTCCCATAATCAGAAATATTAATAGCTCCTTTAAAATTCTTTTACTTCTCTTTAAAAGTGGAAGCTATCAATAGCTTAGAAATGAGTCATTGATAGTTCAAGAAACTTTAAAGTGAAATAAAATACCCAGTTGGAAAAAAATTAATTAACCGTGACTGAATTTTATGATAATACAAAACATTAATACTGGATTTCAACGTACGGTGGCAGAAAAGAAATTAGAACTTGTCAGGATGGACTCTACCATGATTCATCTGCAGAACTTCTGAAACTCCCAAATACGGCTAACCCTGGGCTCAGGGACCGTGCCACTCACTGTCTTTCTGATCTCCCTCAGTATTCCCTGATAAAGGACATCCCCAGCAGTGTTGAGGAAAATATTTTTAGGACAATCCGTGAAGAGTGTATGTTATCAAAAAGTGTTAATAATGGGAGGATAACCATTGAAGAGGGCCTCACGAGAGTGGAAGCATGTATTTATTTCTGTTTTTCTATTTGTAAGAAGTATATGGATGAGTACTTGTGGTGACATTCAGACAGATAGCACGGCACTTGTAGAGACTTCTGTATGTCCCTCCTTTTTTTTTTTTTTTTCTGTTTAACAAGGTTACTACTCAAGTCTGAAGGATCTCTTACAAATTCTTCTTTTAATTTTTTAATCAGAAATGTTATCAACTGAGTACCTTTAATTTCAGCTAGATGTTGATCTATCAGATTAATTTATCCTAACCTGTGAATGACTGATAGAAAAAAAAATCTGCCAATGGATATTTGCTCCTTAATAGGTGATTTTGTTAACCAGATCAAATCTCTGAATTGTAGAATGTTTTTGTCAGTTTTTTCCCTATTGTCAAGGAGGTAGCTTAGGGTGGTTCGCATGCTCCTTATTCTCTTAAGTGTTGTTATTATCTCTAATGCCCTTTATTTAACCTTAATTAATCTACTAGATAATAAAATTCATATGCTAAACATGGTTTAGCAATAAAATTGCATATATAATTTTGTCTCCTTTTTGTAAACAATATAATTGAAAAGGTATTTTAAAAAAGAGAAATAAAACATTGTCTTACCATTTAACCTTGACTTTTTAATACTTGACTTTCATTCAGTCTTTGTTCATAATTATAGACATATTTTGATGTGGCAGCAACCATCATATAGCTTGAGTTATGTTTGTGAATTCAGTGAGGTTATACTTGCAAACACCGATGGTATTAATAGATATAATGGCTGGTGTGTATTAAATGGTGGACACTTACTACAAACTTGACTTGAATTTTTAAAAAATTTATTTTTCAATGATACTTTACACTAATATTATTTTGTATTAGTTTCAGGTGTATAGCACAATGGCTAGACAATCATGTCCTTTATAAAGTGGTCCCTCCGATATTCCAAATACCCAGCTGGTACCACATATAGTTATCACAGTAATATTGACTATATTCCCTAAACTGTACTTTACATCCCTGTGACTATTTGGTGACTACCCAGGTGCACTTCTTAATCCCTTCACCTTTTTCACCCAGTCCCTCAACTTCCTTCACTCTGGCAACCAGCAATCTGTTCTCTGTATTCATAGGACTGTTCCTGTTTTTAAAACCCAGTTCTTGCAATGACATAGTGAAGCAGATAGAATCATTGTCCTAATTTTTCGTTGAGGAAACTGAGGTGATGTGAGGTTAAGTAACTCACCCTAGGTTACTCAACTGGTAAGATGTGAAATCAGGTGTCTTGAGGTTAGATCCTTCCAATGCTTATTATGGTTATTAATAAGCCATGCCTGATTTTCATGACTGTGGTCACTTGGCACAATCATTAAATGTTTTAAAATTATTAGGTGAAAAAGGTATCTGTGCCTTAATTTGAGGTTGTTAGTAATGAAGTAATCTTTTTTCCTTGTTTGTTTTTGAATCCTGTTTTTTTAGTTGAGTAAATTATAGGTGTACAAACATTTTAAGTAGCAAATAAAATCTCTGAAAGTATTTGTATGGTTTTATGCGAAGTCACCATATGGGTCAGGACAGTTTGTGTGACATTATTTCTTCCTCATGGTTTGATTCTGTGGTTAGAAATATAACAATTTCAACTGAGAGATTTCCAGTCATACGAGCTGAAACGTTCACAGTGGTTTAAATAGCTACACACTAAACATGGAGAGAGATAGAGAGGGGCAAAATATGCGATTTAATTACAATTGTTGCAATGAATTCCGAGTTGATCTTGCTTCTCCCACATGAGCTGACCACAATTTTAAGCTTGGCATCGCCTGAAAGCTTGAGGAATGTATTTCCAGTAATTGCCAGGCCACTTCATTGTTTCTCTGTATACATAAACACTAGGCTGTGATCACAGTGGTCACGCTTGAGCTGTTATCTGAAATTCACTTTTGCTATAAGGATTGACTACTCTGGTTCCTATTGACAGCAGTGACCATTTACCATATTAGCTTTCTCTCACTTCAGTGCCACACAGCTCCGGGTAGGAGAGGAGAGCAAAAACTGTTAGAAGTAGTAGATGTGCTGGTCATCACATATCAAATTGCTCAAACATCCAATGCCATTGCAATCAAGTGTCCTTTTTTGCCCCTTGCAAGTACAAAAAGAAGTTAAACAATATCCAGTTGTTGGAGACACAATCCTGTTCTGGACCGTGTAGGTTAAATGGCGAGGCTGCAGATTAACGAGTCGGTGGGAAATAGCATACGCAACAGAACACTTCCAACAGCGCCCCTCATGTCCCCGTGCTTCATCACTCTTCCATGGCTTGGCCTTTCTACCCTTCACCCCTGCCCTGTCATTATCTGCAGATGTTATCTGCTCAGCATATGTTGTAAAGACTCTGCGGAGCGTTCCCACCCTGCTTCACTTGCCCTCCCCCAGCGTCCTCTGCACAGAGCCTTGAAGCTCTTCCAAAGGGAGCGCTGAGAACAGGAGGACGGATTGAAATGCAGAAGGGAGGGGAAAAGTAGAACATTTATGTTAACATGAGGTATAGAGTGTAACTTAATGCAACCACTATTTGATGATAGTTGTTTCAACAGAGTTTAAAAAGTGAATATTTATCTATGCGTCTCATGAATATATGCAATGAACTGCGAGATAAATTTTCTTTTTACTTTAACCTTACTCATGTTTCATAAAATGAGACTTGTTTTATGAAAGATGTGGCCTGAAAAATAATAATTTTCTAATCCCTTAGTGGCTACCACAATCAAATGAATATTGCAATGAAAAGTTTTTCTTAATCATTATTTTTTTGTGGAAGAAATAAATCTTGTAGGTCATAAAATTATGTAACATTGTACTGTGTCTACCTACTTATGGCATCATATAGGGTAAATACAAACATGTTTACTTCCTAACATGAATTAATGACATAAAGCAAAGACACTAGCCAATTTCAAATAAGAAGCAGTTATTTATCCCAAACCTAAAGGTGAAGGCTGAGATACATAATTTGTACAAATGAAACTTGACAGTGAAAAAGTAAAATCAAGTTGAATGGCTCTAAAAGACAAAGGAGAAAATCAATTCGGTGTTCTCTAAGAAATATGGATGTACCTTTCAGAAAAAAATACCTTCATGTAGTATTTTAGTGAGAATACTAATTTAAAAACTACTCGATTTGCCTTACTGCTTTTATTTATTTTTCATTGCATTAAATTTGATTGTTTTACCTATTTCTAAATATAGACAAAATAAAAAATGTAAAAAGTAAAAATTATATATTAAGGTGTACCTTTAAAAAATTCATGTAGAATGGCCTTTCTATGCCTGATGTAATCTCTGTTTAAGATCATTTCTGTCTATAGAAGGAAAAGCATCTTTAAACTCTCAGGAAGGAAGATGGCTTTACCATAACATGTCAGTGATGGTAGGTTTTGCAAGCAATTCACCACTTTTCACCTCTTGCCATTTCATAGCATCTGTTCACGGGACAGCTGGGACTGGGGCAGCTTCAAACTCCAGAAGCAATCCACCAGGGTTGCTATAGAGACTATAATTTGTTACAAGAAAATCTAAATTAAGTTAATCTAAAATATCATTTTTAGGTTTTCTATTTCATCCAGGCAGCAGCAAGAGTTTTGCTAAAGGCCCATGAAGTACAGAGAATTGTTAAATAATATTCCCTTTGATAAAGCAAAATTGTCCTGAGAAATCTTTGGAAATGTTTCTACCATATGTCTCTAAGATAAGATCACAAGTGTTAAGTAATGTGGTAACTTTTAGCAGGTTAATAATCACAGCTTAAATTTCATAAGATCTTTGGGTAACCTTCATGACCCAGAATCAAAGTCTTTGGTGTTTTCTTTCCCATACTTCTAAACAATGTCCCATTAGCAATATTTTCAGATATTCTCAAATAGTTTTATATTTACAAGTGGTCATCAATTTTGTAAAAACATGCATTAGTCATTAAATTGATATTTCCCTTTGGGAAGCATTTTCATAAACATTTATATTTTCTCAAATAAAAGACCTTGGCTCTTTTATCATAATATTTTGGAGGGCAATTTATTGTGAAGCAATGAAAAAAATTAATGCTGGAATTTGGGCATAAATAACTTACCGGGACTATTGTGCTTAGTGGAAATAGGGTTCTCTATGATAGTTTGCAAGTGTTGTTTTTAAGTGTTTATTTTTTACATTTACATTGTGTTCCAGTTTATTATTTCTGAATGTAGTTTCTTATTTTATTTCTTAGCTCTGTTACTAGTTGTGTGATCTTGAGCATTTAACTTAATCTCCTGAGGCCTTAGTTCCTTCAGGTACAGAATGCTGTAGAAATAGATGACTTGGTTACTAGAGATCGTTTCCGGTATTCGAAGCCTTTGCCACTATAGTCTCTGTCGTGTAGCAACCTGTTTGTTCCCAGGCACAACCAAGGACAACTTCAAAGGGAACCAGTACATGTGTGGCATCTGTGGATAGAAAATGTTATTACAAATGTGAAAGAGATGACCATACATCCAGGAAAAGAACACCATAAAAAAGGAAAGGAATTCTTTTTAACACCTACAAATTCTATATTATAGCTACAAAATTAGTTTTATTTTTTCTTATGCATATTTTAAAAACTTGACCAATGCATCTAAATTTTGGGATTTTACAATGTATGAAAAGTTTCATGACTTCAGGATTATTAAAGGCTTCTCTTAGCTGCCTAGCTCCACTCTTAATGTTGCACAAAATTTCAGGTTAGGTACCCAAGGAAAAAAGATGAGCATAAACCACTCACTTGGAGGAAAGTTTAGTCATTTTCAATTTGAATATGTTGTTGTGGTTTTATGGATTCAACTTTTAATGAAAAGGAAACAAAATGATCATAGTATCACTAGTATTAAGATACAGTAGATAAATTGAAACTTGCTTCAATTCTTCTTCCTGTACGGCTAAGGGGGAATCTTCCCTCAAAGAAAAATGAACAATTAGAAGAAGAAAAAAACCCTTGATAAATTAAGAAACCATCTACCAGTTAAACTGACACTTCATATGCAGAGGAAACAATTTCCATGCATGTTATAAAAAAATGTGTTAAATCAACTAACATTGATATAACTTCAAGCAATTAGGAGAACGCTAATAATGATATGAGTCTTCAGCTGTAAATAATTATGCTGCCCCAAGGCTATGCTTTAATTCTTGGCTTGCTGTATCTATAAACAATAATCAAACTGCAAAGCAAGTTGTGTTGTTTTTGTTCACAGTTTGTGAAATGATTTTTATACCCTACAGTGATGCTGATGGCTATTTTGACCTTCAAGAACTCCAGCCTGCGAGGCTAAGAGCTAATGTGTACTTTCATCGATCTGAGTTGGAGACACACAGCGGGTTATGTGCCTGTTCTCCATGAGTACAAAAGCTGCTGTCGTCAATCAGTGTGCGTTGTGGAAAGGGGGCTTGCTGCTGTGACTCAATAAATGGGGACATTAGGAGGAAATGTTATAATTGCTGCTACCCACATCTTGTTAATGAGTAATGTACAGTTAGACACCATGCAATTGCAGCTAAACTGTTTATACAATTTATTCTTATGTTGCAACTAACATTTAACATAATGAAGTATCATAATTGCAATCATTAAAGTCAAGATTAAGATTTGTTTAATTAGAATTAAGAAAATGTAAAAGAGAAAACTACTTTCAAATGTTGGATATGCAATGGATTCAGTAGTATGCAGAGGGAAAATTCATAGGGTGACTCTAGCAGACATTGTATACATAAAATTGTTCGTTGGAGGTCTCTTCTTTGGATTTTTAAAAAATGCTGTAGTCAAAAGTATAGATAAAACAAAATATAAAGGGCATTAACTTGGCCACATATAAATGTAGTGTTATTATTCAGATCGTTAGAGTTGTAGCTTTTAAATTTCAGAATTTACATTACCCCTAGGCTAAACAAATAATATCTTAAAACACACAACTCATATTACCATCGGTGCAAGTTATCAAATGAATTAGGGAGGAAATAAGCCCCTGACTTTGTATAGGACATGTCATAACTTTGTAAAGCCAAATGGACATTAAACCTCTATTTTAATTATCTACATGTCCAAACATAAGCACTTATATAATGTGATATTTTTACATAAGCGAAGGGACAAAACATGGCTAATGGAATGCTTTAAGGAAATATGGCTTGTCCAAATTCATTAAGGGAAACTGTTTCATTTACGTCATGTCATGTTTTTCTTCCCCTCCTATGTTGTTAAATGCTTAAAGTTCCAAGGTGCTACCAGTGACAGAATTATTTTTAGTTTTCTCTTTCTGAGAACTGCCTTTTTACTCTCTAACACTATTTCTAAGCAACTCAAAAACTCCATTTTTTCCCCCAGCTCTACATTTTGCTCTTGACTTTCTTTACTTGGGACCAGGATTTCTCCTTTTGTCCCAACAGAATCCGTCAGTGTGAGACTGGCAGAAAGTGTGCTTGGTTTGGAGGAAGGACACCCAGGATCCTTAAACCTATAACTGCCTGGTTGTGTGATTGAAGCTAGTCACTTGAAATCTTGTGCCTTCATTTCTTCATTAGACAAATGAGGTTAAGTATATCTGACCTGTCATCTCACAAAAGTTTTGAGAGAATCTGATGCCCTAATGTAACTAAAGGCACACTGAGACTTTAACATGCCATAGAAATGCAACTTGTGTTTTAATTCATTGAGATTGACCCATACACATTTTATCGATTGCAGACTGTACCTTGAAATGGGGATAAAGGAACAAGGTAATAGCTCATTATTCTCAAAAGAAAGTCTTTTGTTTTACTTTCTTGTATCGCATATGCATCATACTGTGGACAGTATAAATCAAGTTATCACTCCATAAAATAATATCAAATCTTTGTTTATAAGCATTAAACCAAATTTAAACAAAGACTGATACCTATCTCTAAAACAGAGGTCATAGATCCCTTATCGCTATTCTTAAAACAAGTAGTTAAATATTATAAATGTAAAAAACAAGTGATGATTTGATTTTTGGAGCAATATGTAGTCCAAGATAATGGTGTTTGAGAACTCTATCTGATTGGCTTGCAGTTGCAGTGTGGCATGCAATGTTGATATCAGATTTCTTGGCTTGCTATGGAATTTATTTTTATAGTCTTTTCCCTTCCCCTCCATTATAAATTTAAAATGACAGGTTACTTTTTGTATATACTTAGAACAGTGTATAGAATTTGAATTTACCAACTCATAGAAATACTTAAGAACTTTGGCTAACGAAAGCAATTAAATTCGTTGAATTCATTTATTTCATCATTCAATAAATATTTTTGTGTCAGTCCCTGTGCTAGATAATGGATATAAGGAACACATTAAGAGGAACATGGGATTTTTTCGGGAAGGGAGCAATGATGACTTATAGTTTGGAAGTATTACATATGAACTTCCTGTAAGACTTCTCCTATCCAAGTGCTAACCAGGCCCGACCCTGCTTAGCTTCCGAGATCAGACGAGATCGGGCGCGTTCAGGGAGGTATGGCCGTAGACTCCTGTAAGACTTCTAAAAGGATTAGATCAATTGGTGACATTATGAGTTATCATCTGTGATAATATGTTAAGATCAAGTGCTTTTCATATAGGTTTAACACGTGCATTTTTCTATTTGTGAAAAAGTTGATAGTACTCTTAATGCCTGAAGCAAGAACTTTCCTTTCTCTCCATCCTTCCCTCCCTTCTTTCCACCTTGAATCATCTGTGTCCTTGATATCTAATATACGGTAGTCTCTAGTAACCTAAGAGCTTTGAATGCTTGAAATGTAGCTAGGGTGACTATGGAACTAAATTTTTAATTTTACTTAATTTCAATTCATTTTAATTTAATTTAAAAATCAAAGCAGTAATAAATACCTTTTACTAAATGCAAGCTGGTTATTTAGTAGGACTACATTCCTCTTTAGTTGTTGAGGGCCCACAGACACATGAAAAAATGCTCAGCATCACTAGCCATTAGAGAGATGCAAATTAAAACCACAATGGGATACCACTTAACACTGGTCAGAATGGAGATCATTAATAAATCAACAAACAACAAGTGCTGGCGAGGTTGTAGAGTAAAGGAAACCCTAGAGCACTGTTGGTGGGAATGCAGACTGGTGCAGCCACTGTGGAAAACAGTATGGAATCTCCACAAAAGATTGTAAAGATAGAACTGCCTTTCAATCTTGTGAACCCACTGCTGGGACTATACCCTGAGAATCCTGAAACACCAATTCAAAAGTACCTGTACATCCCAATGTTCATAGTAGCATTATTTACAATAGCCAAGTGCTGGAAACACCCCAAATGCCCATCATAAATGAGTGGATTAAAAAACAGTGTTACATTTACACAATGGAATACTATGCAGCAGAAAGAAAGAAGGAACTCCTACCCGTTGTGACAGCATGGATGGAACTGGAGAGCATTACACTAAGTGAAATAAGCCAGGAGGTAAAAGACAAATACCATATTATCTCAACTATAAGTGGAACAACAAAACAAACAAATGGGCAAATTAGGACCAGAGACTTGGAAATAAACAACAAACTGACAATGACCAGAGGAGAGGGGTCAGGGGGGTAATGAGGGAAAGAAGGAGAAGGGACAAGCAAAGGAACACAAATAGAAGACTCATGGGCATGGACAATGTGGGGGATTGGCTGTGGAAGTTGGGGGGGGCGACGGGGTAGGAGTGAGTAATGGGGAAAAAGGCGGGACAATTGTAACTGAAAAACAGTAAATAACAAAGACATGTTTGAGATATCACTGTTGCATTGTAATGAGCATTTTAGGCACATGTATTGTTTCTAGGAAACACATTACTGATCCAGCCAGTGTCAATAGATTGATTCAGTTTGATTTTTCTCCTCTTCACCTAAGTAACATTGTAATGTATTTATTTTATGAAGACAGCACAAATTACAGTGATGATATAAATTACAGTGTAATCACATTGATATACTTATTTTAATCATCTATAACAAATTATATTGTAGCTAAAAATTAAGTATGGGCACATTTTAAAATTTAAAGTGAGGTCCTGCCCCTGATGCAGGAGTGCATGGGATACAGAAGGAGTGGGGCGGTAAATGAAGAAAGGGTTAGGAAGAAGGTGTTACCAATTTCATCAAGAAGGACAGCTTCAATTTGCTGAAGCAAAGCAAATTGAAGAAGCCAGTTTATTTGCTCTGTAAACATATTTTTTAAATGATAAAGTTGGCAAAGTAAAGACACATTTTCTGAAAACGCATAGTAAATTTAATATGAAATTTACTCTCAACAGTCAAAAGGAGCTGATCACATTATGAGCCTGAAAGCAAAATTAAATGTCAAATAAATGATTTTAAAGCAATTTCTAGAACTATCTGAGCTTGTGCAATTGGCCAGTTATGAAACGTCTTGGATGACTGTGTGCACATCACACACGCAACCCCTCAAGTGTCAGCTAGAGAGACAATAAATTATTTCAGTCATGGAAATTTTGTTAGAAAATTATGAAAATAAGACTAAACAATATTTTACATAAAGAACACAAGACATTATTAATGTGTAAAAAATCAATTAATCCAAAATTTAAAAGTATTCAATAATACCTGAAAATAATTAGTTGTGAGGTATAAGAGACATTACCCTTTCAATACTTTGGGTAGCTTTGTCCCAGAAAACTTCCAAATTTATTAAGAAATGTTGTCAATTTATAGCTTAAAAATTGAACTGATGTTGCATACATGTTTGCATTCTACATCTGTCAGAGAGTTTTGCCATATAGAAAAAATTAGTTTTTTGGTAGTGTTCTAGCTATGTTAGATAAAAAATCAAGTTTTGTTGGAATTTTAAAACAAGAGACTGATGTTTCCCTTATTTCTTTGTTCCACTAATATGATTCACACTGAGAATATTTGTTCAAGGTTTTCTGAAACAGAGTCCATGAAAAATGCCACAAATATAGTTCTTAAGATCACTCCATATAGATGTGTAAATGCCATGAATTATCAACAGTTTATGGGAATGTTAACAGAAATAGAAGACAATGAGTTTAGTGATCTTGTATTAGTCAGTGATCCCTAGTAGGGTTGTAGCAGAGTTTTACAAAGATTTACTGCACTGTTAGCTCCAACATAGAAAATGCTCGATGTATTCAATATTCAACAATTAAAGCAATATAACAATGTGATTTACAGTTCCTCATCAAAAATATACAGAATATAAATGAATCAAATTTGAAGCTCCAGAGAAAGGAAAGCTTGTTTGTGATTTCAATAGACGGGTACAATAATTCATGTTGAAATCAATAATAATGATTTCATGAGCAATAATAATGATTTTTATACATTTTTCTAAAAGAATCAATGCGCAGAATATTTTAATGTAATCAACAGCATTATGTAAATTGGTTAAAAAGTTACAAAAACATTGAAGAATGCCTGGCTGATATTGACAGTTTTAAAGTTTCTTTTCAGTTTATATAATATTTCTTTGAATTTAATGTTAATAATACTGATGACACAAAGTTAACAAATTTACTTAACTTGGACAGATATAATTTTGAAATTAATATGCTCTTGATTTAACTCAAATAAGTTCTTCAAAAAGAGATGAACCAGACCAGTTTTGTTGATTTGGATACAAATATAATAGGAAAATGATATTTTTGGTAGTAGATTCAGCTATTGGTAAATTTTAAGTATGTTTAGAACACTGTGTTCATGTGCAGCTACTTTTTCAACTGTCAATTTTGTGAAACCTAAATATAGTTAAAGTACATTCTATAAAATCTAAGATTGATAGAAATGTAAAGCATATACTCGTTGTTGAAGATTTTATATAAAATAAGAATATTAACATTTTTATATTTATTACATGCTAAAATAATAATATTTTGGAATTATTGGGTAAGTGAAATATATTATTAAAATAATTTTTACTTATTTCTTTATTAAAAATGTGGCTAGGAGAAAATTTGAAATTACATTTGTGACATCATTTTGTTTCTACCAGACAATGCTGATCTAAATAACCCTACCATTCTTCATTTGTCTTCGCTTATATTGGTGTGTAAGAAGACTTTTCAGGGCCTTTCATGAGTTATTTGAACAGCCAAAATTACCTAATCCATTATTAATGAGCTTAACTCATATATTGCAACAGGTAACTAAATTACTACTACCCAAAATAGGTGCTTTTGCGCTCTTTGTTTTGTTATACTCTATGGTGCTTTCAGACAGAAATCTAAATCTGTAATTTTTTTCTAATATTATCATCAAATTTGAACACCAAAATGAAGACGATAGTTAAGCATCACTGGTGAGTTTGCTCTTTGGTGTGTATTTTTAGATCAGTCCAATACTTGACTATCTTATTTAAGCTCTACACCCTCCACTTACCTGAATGTATAAATGGTATCATATAACTGTAGTTTCTTTCCTCTCATGGTAAATAAAAAGCCATTTGTGATTTGAACTAGATTCATCCTGACCATCTACCATTTATAGATTTACCATATATTCTCAGCCGTTCACTCCACCTTCCGCATGTCCTTTGCATGGTGTTAGCTGAGAATGGATGACAGGCCCTGCAGGAAAGTTTGCATGTTTTTTGTAGAATATCTCATTGGGATTTTGGAAGGTCTTGGAGAGAATAGATCTGTGACTGCTTTTTCTGAGTTCAGGCTCTGATTTTTTTCAATAGTGGAGTGACAAGTCTGATTTTGATTATATAACCTTTGATGTCCTTGCTGCAGTCAGGATGAACCACGATGCATACTTAGATGGCATTCCTTGAATGACTTTTTTCTTAATGTTCTATGTTCACTGTCAACTGACCAGTGAAACTATGGAAAGAAAACTAGGCACTTCATTTTTTGAATGAAGGGAATGAACAAGTTGAGTATACATCTTGACAAGAAGAAAGTATTTGGAATGATAGTGAATTCAGTACTAGACTAGCAGAGAGAATCTGCCAGTCATAAAGTGGGCAGGGTTGGCAAGGGAAAGAAATGAAACAGCATAAGGCAACAAGAGCACCTATTGAATTAAGTCTTTTAGTGAAGAATCTGCATTAGTTTAGAGGTCAC